>CM008235.1:4131908-4145719 GCA_002278615.1 Pogonus chalceus
ATATATATATATATATATATATATATATATATATATATATATATATATATATATATGTAAAGTAATATATTTTCTTTAATGTTTATTGCAGATAGTTTAAGATTTTCAATAATTAATTAATTAAGAAGCACTCCTATACTGTTTATAATGTACTAAGACCGTTCATAAATTTGTAATCAGTACCTTTTTCCCTTGTAAGTATTAATTAGTTAATTTGTTACTACTTCATTAAAGGTAATATCCTTAATAGTTCTTAAATATAACATGAGCTCCTTTGTTTTTATTTTACAATTAAATTATGTTTTGAAAAGAATAAATTGCATTTTCGTATGAAAATATATTTTAGAAGAATGTTTTATTCAAATAATATTATAAATGGCTCTACGTAGGTGGCTGGTATCATTAATAGAATTTTAACACTTTTCGTGCAGAAAATTGTACTGGGATTCAAGTAATCAGTCCGGTCTTGTTTTAATTAACATTTTACAGGTTTTTTTACTATTCAAACTTCTGAAAGAGTTTGCTTCAAATATTCAAAAGTGTAATTTAAATTAATAAACCAAAAAAAAAAAAATGTTTTGAAACTATAATTTTAAAAGATCTGCTATTTAATTAAATTATTTTATGTTATATTAAATTTATTATTTATTACATTTAATAATTGTAAAATTGTAAGAACAGCTGGACTATAATCTTACTTTTTTCGGCAAATTGACCAATTTTTGAGTTATAATTTCTATAAAATAACCTGTATTACTTGAGTTTTAAATTAATACCGCAATTATTTTTCCAGATTCTTACAAAAAACTAAAATTTTGAAAATCCATAAAAAAGATTGATAATAGTCTTAATATTTTTTTTTAAATAAAATAATTTTTAAGATATTATAAGAATAGAAATTGGTTTATAATTTAATGAAACGTGAATTTAAAAAAAATTATCTTAATGGTGCAAATATTTTGCGATATTTCCAAAAAACTAAATGTTAAAAAACTGTAAAAATAGCAGGACTGTAGTCTTATTACTTTTGTTAGTAAGAGTCTACTTTTGAGTAATATTTTTTATCGAACAAATCGGTTAAAAACTTGAAGTGTGTATTTTCAAAATTCCAGCTTAATAGCGAGACTATTTCTTAAGATTTTTGCAAAAATATGTTAAAAATCGGAACAAATAGCTAGACTATAATCTTTCTATTTTTTGCTAATTTTGCTTATTTTTTAAGTATTGTTTTTATTGCGTAGCTAAAATGTTAAAATTCGTAAAAATAACTAGATTTTATTGTTACTATTTTTGCCAATAATGGACTATTTTTGAGGTGTTATTTTTATTGCGAAGTCCATAAGAAGGAATATAATAAAACGTGTATTTATAAAGTTTCTGATTAATAGCGTAATTATTTCTAGAGATTTTTGCAAAAAACTAAATTGCTGAAAATTAGCAAAAATCGCTGAATTATAATGTTGTTATCTTTTCCAAAAATGATCAATTTTTGAAGTATTATTTTAAGGACAGAAATAAATTAAAAACTTAATGGAAAGTGTATTTTCAAAGTTTAAGCTTAATATCAAGGAGTAATAATATATGAAATAAAAAGAATATTGGTATAAATATTTAATAGAATAAAGACATAAAAAAAGAGAGAATTGTAACATTTCATCGATTATTTGAAGATATTTATATCGCATATATTAACGATTTATCAATGTTATGTCTGTTATTGTCCAACATTTAGAGAGTGTTTTGTTTGGAGTACATAAAAGGCTAATAGGCATAAAAAAGCTATGGAGTATATCACAAAATCAATATTTATATGTAATGCTGGTACTACGTTTATTTCCAAATTCAAAGCATATGCAGTTGCCTTGATTTCTGTGTTCAACCGTTCGTGTACTTCCATCACATGGATTTTCTGTTTTGTCAGCGTTTTCAAATTTTCTCTTATGGCCATATTTCTGCTAGCTATAACAATGAATAAATATTAGATTGTTCAGCTAATTTACTCTTATAATATATAAGACAAATTTCAAATATGCATACATCCTTTTCATTACCTTTTTCATTTTGTACTTTTTTTTTCTTTTGCTCTTCTACATATTTTATATGATTTTGATTTTGAATGTATGATATACATACATACTCACATCCAATAAAAAATTATTTTGTAGATTTCAACTGATTTTACTTCCTTTCAAATAAAAAAATATTTTATTGGCGTCTTTCAGTACCTCAAAGTATTAAATTTTTAGATTTTTTCTATCGATTATACTCTAATAAGTAACAATTTAATAATTTTAGGTAGTTAAAATTAACAAAACTTATTTCCAGAGCCGTAATTAGCTTTTTGTTGGCCCCGAACAAGACTTTGAAATTGTCACCCCCTTATAATAAAAAATAATACAAAAAAAAAAACGTACCATGCATATACGATAGTTCTGAAGCTCCTGTTCTTTATTTTTTTAAAGTTTGATAACAATAATTATTCTTTCAATTGTTTCTGCCCATAATTTTGATTCAATTTTATATTTATTAAAAAAAAAATAAATCAAAACATAAATTTATTAAAATTGTATTTTTTTTGCTTTTTATTTTTTGAAAATTCATCAATTAAATCATTAATAAAATAATTGAAATGGAATTTTTTTTTGAGAGACCTTTTTAGGCTCTTCTTGAATCTGGGCTTTGGGCAAGTGCCCCTGTTGCCCCTACCTAGTAACGGCCCTACTTATTTCAAAATACTTTTTTTATTCAATTAATAAAAATTACAAAAGAATAGTGGTTAAAACTATATAAAAAAGAAAAAAAATACTTTATTGGCGTCTTTCAGTACCTCAAAGAAAAAATATTTTTACATTTTTCTTCGAATATACTTTAAGTAGCAATTTAATCGTTAAGAAACTTATTTGAAAACATTTTTTTATTCATTTTATAAAAAAGGAAAATTAATTTTAAAATAGTTTCCAGCTTTTATCAATCTAAAATACTTAAAAAAAGCACAAATTTTATAAATACTTTTTTATAATAATATTTACAAACAATTTTTTTTAAATTCGGTAAATTAAAATTTCCAGTTAACACAAATATAGTAGCACAATAAAAATAAACAAAAAAACATTTATAAAAACAATTGAAATGATTAAAAAACAATACAATTTATTTAAAAAATAAAATTTGATTATTTCTAGAATATTTTTAAATAATTCTATAAATATATAACTATCATTTCGCTTTACAGTTTAAATATATTTTAAAATAAAACGTCACAATTTTTATATCGTTTGTTTTTTAGCTTACTTCGATTGATTTAAACTATTAAACTGTTTGTTGTTATTAAAAACTGTAATATTTGTGATAGATACGAGTTCGACAATTTGTAAAAACGTTTAAATGATAAATGAAACGTAAAACAGTGACAGTTTTAAAATTTATTTGAGTTTGATGCATCATATATTTTAAATTTAGGTCAGGATAATACTAAAAATAATTTAAAATGTGCAGTGAAATAATAACAGATATATATCATAATAATATATAGGATGAAAATGTTTTATTTATTTATTAACACTTATATAAAAAAAAAAAATATCATGTAGTGAAATAATTAATAAGTAACATTTAGATATAATAAATAATTTATAATGAAAATGTGTTCATTTATTCGTATGTTGCATGTGATTTGTAGTGTTACGTCACAATTTGTATGCATGGTAAATACAATTGAATGTGTGCTGTACAATAATTTAAATCAATGTTCATTGCTTAAAGATAATGCAGACACGCTATCTGCATTGTTTCAAATACCTTTTAACTACATGTAGATGAGAATCTTTGTTTATAAAGTTGTGTTAAGTATGAGGAACAACTTGACATCTTTTGAAATATTTTTAAAGATATTCTCCTAACCTAGATAAGAGTTTAAGTTTGGAAAGAACACAGTGTATATTTTATATTGATTTTTATTTTTAAAATGTAAAATTTTATCCAAAAAGTTATTAATATATTTTTTTTTTTCATTTTTAGTTTTGTTAATAACAAAATAAAAATTCAATTCAATATAATTTTTAGCTAAAATTTATTTTTTATAGTATATTGCGTGAATTAATTGGTCAATCCTGTAGAAAGAATACTTAAAATAGATATTTTCCTGTACATTTTGATATAAAAAATATCAATCTGGTTTTAGTTTTCTAATTTGAAAATAATTTCTTTTAATTTTAGCTTAAAACTGTGAACAGACACAAGTTTTCATTTGCATTTATATGAAGATCAGTAAACACTTGGACTGTTTGCTTATATAGTTCTGTAGGAACTTGGACACAACTTATTAATTTTTTTTTATATTTATACTAAAAGTCACAACAGTACATGCGTATTCTAAAAAAAGAACGAATGAGAACAAAATATTACAATATAGGCGTATCGAAGTTACTGCAGGACTATATAAAGCGCAATCAGTTTTATTACCGTTCGTCATATTTTTCTAAGCATACTTCGAAAATTGCGCAACAGTAGGTCATATATAACTGTCCAAATGTTTTGGGTGTACCCTCTCAATCACCAGAAATTAATATTATGGAAAATTTTTGGGATCAAAAAATCTAAGCAAACATTCCATATCATGTAAAAATGATATGGAAAAAGCTTTGATGGAAGAATGGGGTAAAATGAGTCCTTATTATACCAAAAAAATGGTACAATCGATGTCAAACTATATTCAGGCGATCATAGATGCTAAGAAAGATCCAACAAAATATGAAATACTACTAAATTATTTATTAATTACGTTTTTGTAAATTAAATTTGAAGTGGACGATTTACAATGTGATGTAAAAATCTGAGTTTTTTGTTTTCTTTTTTTTTAATTCGTAGGGGGTATTCACTATGTAATTTTTTAAATTATTTTGATAAAGTTGATATCCCGTTTAAATAATATATTACATTTTTTGTTTATTTTTTCAAGAATTATTATAAGAACAATTGAATTCTTTTAAAAAAATGAAGGTGGACAATTTTGAATGTGAGTAACTGTATATTTTTGATCGATAATATAAGGGTTATCTTGTATTAACTTTCGTTTGAAATTAATCGACCTAAATATGTACTTTACTAATAGACCCCATAAGTTTTTTGTGCTGCCATTGAATAAAAATACCTAAAATAAAATTCTAATAAAATAAAACAAATAATACAAAAATTATTAATATTGTTGAACATTTATTTTAAATTGTATAATTTTCTATTGGCTTATTATATTTGCAAAAATTTTTGTTTTTGAAATTTCTTAAATATCAGATGTTTCAAATTAAATTTTCCCAGGAATAGTTAAATAACAGATATATTTTTCGATCCAAAAAATCTCTAATCCGTGCTTAGTATCAATATCGTTAGTCATTTTTGAGAAAGCAAGTAAAAGAGTTCTTTTAAAAACATATGTATAAAAGAAATAAAAACAAAATGTTTAAATTCATATACATATTAAGCTATAAGTACAAAATACTATTAATATCCTTTAGATAGAGCTACTTCATTTGAATTAAACTATTTAATGTACAATGCTAGAATATAATTCAAATTATCTTGATTTATATCAATCAATCTTCAATTTAATTGGGAATTATATTCTAATGATATCAAGCATATAAATGTGAATGCATTAATTATACAAAATAATAATTTATAATTAACAAAGAACAAATATTTAATATTTATTAATAAGGAGCATCTGTGTGTTGATATAAGAAATAAGACAAGTAAGCTCAAGATTTATACACAGACAGATAACTGATGCTTTAAGAACAAAGAGATCCGTAAATGTAACAATATGGAAAACAAAAAACTTGATAAATGATAGCTGACAACGACGGCTAAGACATAGACCACCTCATCTGTTGTGTCCAGTAGCATGAGCAAAAAAACGCAAACAAAAACTGTTTTTCTTGATTCTTGTACTACCAGTTGTGACTAGAAACGGTTTCCAATATTGGAATTGGTTATTTAGATATTTGGGAAACATGTTTTTATACAACTGCTGCTCTTTATGACTTACTGGGAAATAAAGACTTTTTATTATTTTTTTCAGAAATGTCAAAGGCTAAATTTATAAAAATATTGATTTTTCTATTCTTAAAATTAATTTTCAAGCTCTATTAACATTGATAAAACAGCATAAATAACATGTCTTTTAATTATTATTGATTTGAAGGTTTCTATCNAAAATTAGAATTACACTAAATGCAAATTGAATAGTCTAATTTTAAACAATTTAGACTGGTATTTAAAATTTTGTATGATAATTTATTTTTGTTTCATTTGGTCTTTTTATTATTTCAAGAAGCAGTGAAAATCCAAAAGGCTTAAGCTAAAATAAAATGAATAATTTAATGAATAAATAGCTGCTTTTGTAGAAATTAATACTTTTAAACCTTATTCAACATTGGTTTATAAATAAAAGCGTTGAAAATTTTTGTATCTTGTGTATCAAAAGTTGATATACAAGCCGGAACACATAAAAATAAATAAATATATATTTAAAACTAGTGGCAGATTTAAGTTAGACTGCATTCTAGGCCAGAAAATATTCAGTAACTGTAAATTTAGAAGTAATATTGGGGTGCTCTGCATATTATGAGATTAATTTCAGCATAAATAAAAAAATTCTAATAAAATATCGTAAATTAATATTTGACACGTTCACAGCAAAGACATAAATATTTTTGATATTAAAATAGAAACTAATATTAGATTTTTATTTTTTTATTGATAATATAAGAACAATTGAGTTTTAGAAATATAAATTTGTTGAGTTTTAAATTTAAATTTTTAGGAATTATGTGTTGAATAATTTAATAATTATAGTCGTCGCCACGAAACAACGTAATTGCATAATAATGACCAGATATTTTACTTTAACATACGTGATTATCTTTTTAATCTTCTTAACGCTTAGTTGACATACTTTTTAATAATCTGAAGTATGTCGCAACTTTATTTGAAAAATTATTTATGCAGTCTACGCAGATTTTATTTCCATCATTTACATCACTTCTTTACAAAGCGTTTGTGTATATAGCAACAACTTTTCTCCGCGGAGAAGTACCATGAAAATTACGCAATTCCATTGTTTCGTGGCGGCGACTATACTTATTTTAAAACGCTAATGAAATTTGCTCATACATTTATAGTAAAAGTAAGTTAAATTAAATATTAAATTTTGCCATCATTGTCTTAGATTTTACGGGCCTAAGACCAAATTCAAAATTTAAAATAAACCAAGTGTTTCATTTAATTATTTTAAATGTTTCAACGAATACTAGTATATTTATCTGTGTATTTTTAATTTAAAATGATTAAAAAATCAAGATAAAAGCAATTTAGAACAATTTTATAAATAAAAATTAATCAATTTTAAAACATATTAAAGAATCTATTTATAAAGAAGTTAATTGAAGCGAACAAAGACAAGAAAAGTAAAATTAACATGAAATTAGTGTCATAAAAACTGTATTAGTAAATTACATTTTCCAATATTACCATCTAAGGGTTCATGGCCTTAATTTCATTAGGCACAAGAACTGGATCAATTACAAGTTCTCAATAAAAACGACCACAAAAAAAAGGAATCGTATAAATCAATGCGATTGGCTGTATTCCACTATGTTCAATCTTCTGCACATGCTTACAGCAGCAATAACAACTCACTACTTCGAGAAACTTTTATTGTAACTTGAGGAAATCTTATACATTCTTATTTTATAGTTGATCTATCAAACTTTTTTAAATATAATTATACTTATCTGAAATCTGTTTTATTACATCTTTACAAATTGAAAGAATCTAATAAACAATATCAGGATAACCGAGCTTCGCTCGGGATTTTTGATAACTTTTATTGTCAATACAAAATCATAATTATACAAATAAACTTTTTCTAAAATTTCTGTCCATACCAAATAACAAGAATGACAAATTTCCCTGTGGTGAGAGTATTTTAAATTTCTTTATTTTGGAAAATGACATATACAGGCTTGTCAAAGTATATTTTGTACTTAACGTGAAGTTTACCAAGAATATCAATGTTATTTTTTGACATGCTTATTAAACTGCTCAAGTATTACTCTTTTTTAAACCTTTATTAAGTTTTTGAATCTTTTATCATAAAGATTATTGTATAAAATAATAGCTGGTGGCAATTGAATTTATTTCATTATATTTATAAATAATTCTTTAGTAGTTTAGTTCATTGTTTAGCTATAATATCACTGTCACGCTTTATATAAAAACTACAAAAAAGTCTTTAAATGATTTCATCTGAAAATAAGATCCTACCAGGTTAATTATTTGACCAAAATACATCTAAGTCGTGATTTACATCAAAACCGTTAGAGCCGTTTTAGAGAAACATATACTATATATTCAGAAATGGCTCGTTTAATATTAGAATAGTTATTTGTGTATTAAGAGCGCAAAGTGGGACATTGTCGATTGAGAGATTGTTGCCGCGCGACTTAGGAGCGCGGCATTTTCTCGAAATCGACAATGTCCATTTGCGCTCGAAATACACACAAGATTTTTTCTACAGTCGCCACAAACTTTAAGAGATATTTGAAATTTGTTTTTGGTGTTACTGTGACGTCACACTATTGCTATCTTTGCACACTATAGAGTGTGGTGCGGAGTGAGATAGGAATATTAGTTTCGCCGTGACATCATATTGATATTATATATCAATTGTAGTTAAACTGAACACAATTGATTTTTTAATTTTTTTTTTTTTATAAATTAAACGAACTTTATTTTAAAATAATAAAAAAAATCATTTGTCGTTATTTTCTATTCTTACTGAGCTATTCAATCTAATCTAAGCATTTTTAATTTCGTTTTTGTAAATGAATGCCCTATTTTATTTCTATACTCCTTAGCAGGGCATATTTTGTTTGGTTATGTAATATACTAAAAGAGTAATTATATGTCAGATTGACTTGTGAAGGTAATAAATGTGTAGGTAACGACAGTGGTATTAATTTTTGACTAAACATTTCTATTAAGAATGTAAACAAGTAACATTTTATAAAAATTTGGACAGCGAGCGTTTTTTCTACTTTGTCGCTCTAAAGCGCTCACAAAAGAGGGCGCAAAACGCCCAAATTATTATTTTCTAATTAAATTAAATACTATTGTTTTGAATTATTTCTATTAAAATGTATTCTTATATGTATACAGATTTTCAAAAGAAAAGAGATTTTAGGTTGAAAATTTAATATTTAGATATATTATTTCAAGAGTTTAATAATTTTAAGAGGTTAAGTTTTGTTAACAATATAATAATTTAATTAATTCTGTACTGAAAATCTTCGTCTTAACTTTAAAGGTAGTTAACAGTTTGAACTTAAGCTTGACCAAACACGAAACTTCACCGGGAAATAGAAGCTGAATCAAAATGATCTGATTTCTGCATTCGGAAACGATTGGTGTGCTTCCAACTTCCTTTTGGAAGATATGAGAAGTAGCTTATCTATCAAATAACGACCCATAAGCATTGACATTCAAGATAACAGTTTATATCATATTATAAACATTATTTATATATTTCTGCGAATAAAAAGTATGGTTATAGTTTTAAGATAAATAATTTCGTTATTTATATATTTTAATAAATTCACGAGTCCTTCAAGCATTAAAAATTATGGTTGAGTGTAATTTTTGATTTTTTCAAAACAAATGGAATGTAACAGAACATGGAGAAAATTAGTTGTCATTTGAAATAATGAAATTTTCATGAGACGAATAAAACCCCTACGTAATACATACAAAATGAATGAAAAACAATGGTGAACTTTTTTTCATTCTGTTTCCACGTGTCTCTAATGGGTTGTTTAAAAAGTTTAATAAAAAGCGAATAAACGTAGGAATTATAAAGTAACAAATAAGTCATTAAAGTCATAATATTCACGCATTTTTCCTTGCATTTCCATAAACATGTTGAAATGTATAACACAATTAATTATCAGCGACATAAATAACAGTGAATTTAGTATGCAGTCGAGAACATGCGGCTGGCATCGATCTACAACCCTCACTACACTGTTGCCTTTTACCCCTTCAACCCTTAGTCTTCAACATGACCCAGTTCACTCTTGTAACGTGACAAAACAAGAGCACCAGTTAATCACAAATAATTTGCAATTAAAAATATTCATTTAAATGCTTATCATTTGTGTTTAAAGCGGTTTTGTCGCTGCCAAGCGATGGTCACTTGTCTGCCAAAAATACCGACTCTAACCGGTTTACTGGCCGTTTACATTTATGCTCACGGGGTAATCCTTTTTAAATTAACCTATAACTTTAAAATGCTTTAAGTTTTACGCTATTAGACTGTCGATAATGTACTTTCTAAACTGCAAAGTTAATGTTCTCATTTCTCAAAAATAATTTAATAAATAATTTTCATAATTATTATATAAAATGTTCACATGAAGCATCCTGTATTACATACTTATACTCTTAACTTAGTTAGATAATTACAAGACTCTATACCTAGAATGTGTTTCTCAGTAACTTAATATACCTATAATAATAGTTGAGGGTTATCAAATTCATTATTGTATTAAATTTTGCGTTGCCAAACAAGAATATGTAATTTAATGCTTCAGTTAATGAGAACAAAGAACTTTTTTTTAATGCATTTGAAAATTTGTTTCTTAAAATATATTTAAATATATAGAATTTATTGATTTTGATTTTATTTTACTTTGTAATTTTGTATTTTTGAATATTAACTTAAATAAACAAATTAATAAAAAAAAATTATAAAGTAAAAGCAATGATATTATATATTATAAATTAAATTTATTTATATAAAAAAAACTTAAAACTTAATTTTTAATAAACAAAACATGTATTTTTATCATTTTAAAATTATTTGATAATTGATTATTGAAATTTAAAGGAAAAAATATGATTAGCAACATGATATCAAATATTCCAAAATATAACAAAATAAAAATTAAAAAATTATAAAAATTCCTTCTAGAAAAAATTAAAATTTTCACAAAAAATAAGTTTCCCATTAATTTTAAATGAAAAAGTATAAAAAAACACATAAATTATTTTAAATAAATATAAGAATTAGAAAAGTTTTTAAGTTTTTGATCAAATAAATTACCTAAAATGTATTAAAAATATTTTTTTCATGACCGCTGAATAACAAGAAATTTTCAATATGATGGAAAACAATCTGTTTCCAAATTTATAGAAATTATTAGTAAAAATTTAATTTCTCACATAAATTTTATAAAATTAATAACCAAAATCAAAGTATTTCAAAAATATTATAAAATCATTAAATCAACACGTTCTATATTTTCAAGTAAAAATTCCGGATTTCATAAATTTCATGATAAAATCATTTATTTAAGTTAATAATGGCTATATTTCATTTATGTTTTAACAAACTTTTAATTTTAAAATCTATTTTAAATCAAAGAAATTCAATTTAAGAAAAATGTTTAAAATTTAAAAATTTACGAAATTATTTATAAACAAACATATTTAAAAAATGCTATTTCATAGTTTTTAGTTTGTTTATATTATTTTAAAATGGTTTTTTTTTTTAACTGTCAAATTAAATTAGTGAGTATATTAAACTTTTATTTAATATAATACATAATATATCAAAAGTATAAGAATTGTTCTTCGAAAATATAAATTTTATAGTGGAGTAGCAAAGAGTATATCTTATAATAGTCAAGTAAGCGAAACCAAAGGACAAAAGTTTGCTAAAATATTAATTAATATGTATTTTAACTATTGGAATATTAAAAAAACTCTTTGAATTAACATAAGAACGTAAAATGAAATATTGTACTTACGTATATGTTTTCAAATAATTGTATGAACAAATTTTGAGGAAAATACGTTTCCAAAATGTATAGTATGAAATAATAATTAATAAATCCATAGTTGGGAATATTTTCATGTTACTCCGTTATCTCATCCTAGTCAACAAACAAGCTTAATCTAGTTTTTCCTGTAAACTGCAAGCCAGTATCACAGGAAGTACAGCATCATAATCAGTTTGAACGCAGTAGGTAAGCAGCAAGTAGCAAGTAGCAGGTAATCTGAAATCATTGCAACGTGTGAACAACATAATGTTCATTTGAGCATCGATGCCGATCTCTTGACTGCATTTCAATCCCTAGCGAGATTGTATATATCAATGTGAACATGGTGCATCCCAATGGGACCACAACCGTGCAATATGTACTGTGCCATTGTCACTTTGTGTTAATATTGTTGACAATGTTCTTCGAATAAGGTCATTAAATATAAAATAACTTTGATTTATTTTATAAACTTATAGATATATAAACTTTATTCTTTTTATAGGAGATTGCATGCTCGTAAAACATAGTTACATTAACTTATATTTTGAAATAAATGATCGTGAAATAAATTTAAACATTTGAGTTGCAAAATTGCACTTGATAAAATCCAAAATTAAGTGTTATATACAGAGCCGTAGCTAGTTTTTTTGGACCTTGGGCAAGACTTCTAAATTGCCTACTTCTTTAATAAAAAAAAAAACAACAAAAACATTACCATGAATATACGATAGTTCTGAAACTCCTGTTCTTTCATTTGTTTTGTAACAGTCTTAATAAATAAACACAAAATAATTATTCTTCTTTTGAGAGGCCTTTCTGGGCCCTATTCGATTTGGGCCCTGAGCAAAAACCCCTGTTGCCTCCGCCTTATTATGGCTCTGGTTATATATTCAGAATTTTTTTTATTGCATCAATTAAACGCAGAAAAATTCAAAAATTTATTTAATATATAACTTATAATTTTCTGATGAATAATTGGGGGTGAAATTAATGTATAATATTGTGGTTTTTTAAATTTATTTTTAATAAATTTTATTTTTTTAATTTGTATACATTAACATTTGAACCATTGAAGGCCGTTGTCATTGAGTTTTTTACCTGTTTAAACATTTTCTTTTCGCTACGATTTGCTTTGAATATAATGTATTTGTATTCTGTTATTAATAAGAAAGAGATAGAACAAATACTGGTTGCCTAAATACGACTTGTAAGGTGCACCTATTCTCCATATGCTGAAGATATTGATAGTTTTTTTAAATTTTCTTATTGATTGATCATTATAAAACTTTTTTAACTATGTAGTTTTAATTGATAATATAAGACATACGTTGTATTAACTTTTGGTTAAAATCAATCAATTAGAAATGATAGTTTATTCTTGAGCGTCAATAGATTTTTCTTAAATAATTCTTGAACTATTGAACTCCGAACAGAAAATATTTAAAAATAATATTTTTAGAAGGATATCTTAAAGTTGTAAAATTTTTGAAGATTTCTGTATATCCTAAAACATACTTTACTGGTACATTTAAAAAAATATTTGTATGTACGATTGTATATCTAGTCAAGAACTAAAATATTAAATAAAAAACAAAATTAAGAAAATTATAGCAATTTTTCTTTTGCTATATTTCGAAAGAAATTATTCAAAAATTATGATTTGTTTTCCAAAAATCTAAAAGCTTAAATGATATCAAAAGTTTTAACATTTTTAAAATAATATTTATATAGAATTTTTTTCTTAAATTCTTTAACAAAATATTAAAATTTCGATAAAACCGGGTAAGTCGTTAACAAAATATTTGAACGAAACAATAAAATGATTATTTCAAATTGCATTTTATACTTTTTTTTAATATCATATTTAAAAGGGTTCAGAGCACTTAAAAATAAAAATATTAGATATTTTTATCAAATGTATTTTAAATCTTA
>CM008235.1:4189142-4223952 GCA_002278615.1 Pogonus chalceus
TAAAAATGGAACTTTTATTTGATATAAAATATAAAAATTTCCAAAAATTTAAGCGTTTGATTCTCTTAATTTATTATATAGTCGTCACCACGAATCAATGTAATTACATAATATTATAAAGATATTTTATTTCAATATTCGTTATTATTTTTTTCATCTTCTTAACGCCTAGTTGACATACTTTTCAATAATGTGAAGTACGTCGCAACTTTATTCTTAAAATTATTTGTGCACTATACGCAGGTTTTGTTCATATTGGTTACTTATTTTAAAAATGTTTATGTATATAGCAACATAAAACGCTTCCGATTGAGGCACGGTATCATATAGACGTACAATGATTGCTCAACTACATTGTTTCGTGGCGACGACTATAATTACCAGTTGCAAGAAAATCAAATTTATTATTATAATTGTATTAATTTAGTATTTTTTACATTTATTTATTTTGCACTTCCTTCTCTTATTATTAAATGTCATACAACAGGAAAGTTTTATAGAAATTTTCAATATAATCAGATTTTTTAAAATTATTTTTATTTAACCAAAATTCTCAATATAAAAAAATTGTTATAATATTGACTTTAGCAGAATAATATATTCATTGAAATAAAATTTAAAAAATAAATTGAATATAAAACTATAAAATTTGTGATGAAATGAATATATTTTCAGTATATAACATTTTCATTATGTTGTATATAGGAAATATAATAAAGTAAGTATAGAGATTATTATAATTTAATAAATAATGGCGTCGCATGAAATTCATAAAAGGATTTAACAGGTAAAAACAAGAAATAGAATGAATATGTATGGAATGAAACGACAATGTATAAATCTGGAAAATGTAATTTCCTCTATAGTTTATTAGGACCTGTGTTCGTTGAGGCGGAAATTTAGCACGCGGGTATGAGGTGGGGTAATGCGGAAGTATGAGGGCGTGTCGGAACAGCTGTCAGGTCCAGGTTACGGTCTTTTTGCCCATTGTCTGAGAACCCTTTTTGAAGTGCACCACAGTATAGTCATTACAAGCTATGGGAACAATCACATAGACATTATCTTTCTTAAAATAAAACGACTTTACATTTGCATATAGCAATAGGAAACATTAATCGCCTCAACTTTATTCCAAATAAAAAACAAACGAAGCTTTTTTTATACCACTTTAATTTTAGCTACAATATATTTTCTTTTGTCTTCCTCTAAGTGAAAGTAATATATCAAATGTTTTTTCGAATATATTTTATTTGTGTCATTCTTTCTAGTTGCCTTCATTTTGTTTATGTATCATCCAAAACAAATGCTTGTCAGCTGTCTTACAATTAGATGAAGAATTTTAGTATATTATTAATCACTCGGAATTTTTGTTTACTTTTATTTTCAACACAAAATCTTTATTAAACAAAATAAACTTATAGGCAATTCAATCATTTACTAAAACTTCTTTCCACACTAAATTGCGAGAATGAAATAGATTTTCCTCAGGGCCGGATTTGACTTGATAAGGCCCTAAACTGTTTGAGATATGGGGCCCTTTATAAGTATATATGACAATTGCTCACTCGAACAATTTTTTGGGGGGTCCTTAAGAAAGTGGGGGCTCTAATATATAGCTTGTGTATCTTATATTTAAATACTACACTGATTCTTTTGTTGTAAGAGTACTGTAAATGTGTTTGGCTATTTAATTTTGGAAAATGACACAGACGGGCTTGTTACAAGTAATTATTAATAACGTAATAGCATAATGATGATTTATTTTAAAAATATATCAATTTATACTGTGGTATATCTGAAATCTTAACCGAATTAGGTGCTCTTTTGGATTGGTTTATTACTGATTTGTTGCAATGGCATAATTTGTACTCATTGTTGATTCTTTCCATATCTTTATTGAATTGGGCAACTATTCTTTTATGTTTCATTTAATTTTTAAAACACATTATCAGAAATATTATTATTTAAAATAATATCTTGTGTCAATGCAATTTCTTTCATTATACAAGGTGTCCCAAAAGGGTCGGGGTATTTCCGAAGATTGGAAATCTCTCGAACATTTCAATCGCAAAATTTAATCGTTAAAGATAGTCTGTTGGTTTTAATTCTTGCACAAACTGAATTTTGTAAGGTTTAAGATGCAAATCCTTCCTTATAATTCTTTGTAAAGACGATTTTCGAACCTTTAATTCTTGACTCTTTTGGTATATTCTATATTTATTTATTATTTTCCGTTGCCTAGTTATAATGTCACTTGTATTTTAGCATCAAAAACAAAAGAAAGTGAATTTTCCCGGATATAAGCCTAATAGGTCATTTTGTTGACTTAAAGAACCTGAAATGTATATAAAAGAATTGCTTGTTTCATATTATAAGTTTTTTATATTAATTGATATGTATCGGTGCAAATAAATACGAGAAATTGGTGCAAAAGTGTCGCTACTGTTTCAGTTATATTGTGTAAAAGCCATGGGGAAATACGTGGGCCAATTTTACCTTTGCATCACATGACTTAATGTGTTTCACACTTGATTTCCCTAGTTTATGTCCGCCCCTGCATTCCGCCTTTATGTATGACCGTGTTTAATGCCGCGATTTATAATGGTGGAAGGATTTAACGCACCAAAGAATTACCGACCATCGCGTCAAGAATTAAGCACTTCAGCTTTGGGCTCTTTTATTTTATCACGCACAATAACTCTACTGTTTCATATAAAGCCATAACAAGGTGTTTAATACCGTTTTTGTAGCCTCTCGCTTTTATATTTATATTTTAATATCGGATACAATGTGTGTTTAAGATTATTTCGTTTTAAAATTGAATTATTTATGTGTGCACTCAGTGCTACTAAATTATTCTACACCTGCTCTTGTATTATAACATAAATGTAGATTGATTTGCGAATAACGTGACAATTTTATATGAAATTGCTTTTAAACTGAATATATCTATTTCTTATCATAAATTTTAAATTCCTGTTGTTTTCAATTACTTTTATATTTCGTGAATACTAATACTCTCATATAATAATGTATTTTTTTATTTAGTTAATTACTAATATCATTTAATTGATATTCAACTTTTTAAGGAAAATTGGGAAGAGGTAAGATTTCATATTTAATTTTTTTTAAATTCTTAACAAACGCTTTAAAAGTAAATAAATATTGTATTTATGAAATTAAAATTTACAAGTTTTATTTTTTTTATCATTACATCAATAATTAAATTAAGTACTTTTAAATATATTTTAAAGTTTTATTCTAAAAATTAGTAAAAAACATATAGTTTTTTGTTTTTTCTGTGATAAATTGGTTTATGATGTAAAATTTGTCATGCTTGTTCTAGTGATTGCAGGAAGGCAGAAATATCTCCGAAAAATGTAAATTTAAAACAAATATCTTTCTTTGTCTTCTTTTACAGACTTCTTACTAATCTTATGTAATAGCATATATGCTTCGTTTAAGGCACGGCTCGTGTATAGGCACTGTGGAACTGCAGCACCCTTTGTTTGTAATATGAATATCGTTAAAACGTTAACTTAGGCAATGTATACAGTCACTGTGTAATCACCACCGAGACGATATCACTGTAACTAAAAATACAAAAAATTGAAATTTTGCTAAATTTTATGAAAAATAAATCCTCTAAAAATAATTTTCTGAAATTTTCTGAAATATAAAATATGTACTTTACGATTGAGTAAAAAACAACAACTAACTAGAGACAAAACTAGTACATAAATATAACCTTATTTTATTTATTGAAATAATCAAACATAAACTAAAATAGCTATAAAAGTAATCCACATACAAAACAAAACATGGTCGCCTTCGTTTATCATATAACAATCTTTGAAGCGTTCCAAATTAGAAATATATCCTGGAATATATTTATCCTGGATAAATTCTATTAATTTGATGATATCTAATCAAGTTGACGTCCATTAAACACCGCAACCGACTGGTTATCTATTTTTACACGATCGCATGACGTTAGTGTCGCTGTCCAAATCGTAAAATCGAACAAGCGAAGAAGCTGCCGCCGACCGTCGATGTCAGTCGCTGCTTGGCTGACGCGTTTCGCTTTTCTCCCTACGTCTGACCATCAATACATGATAATAATGTAAGCATGCATCGAGGAGCAAATCGATAGGAACAATGCCATTACACATATAGATAGAATTTTTTTTCTCTGGTCGATAGAAAACTACAATTTAAATTAATTGAATTGGAATTTCACATCGTGCACTTTTACAATTAGATAGTTGTTTTTTTTTTTCGGTGCAATAAGAGTTAAAATTAATTTTTTATCTGGTTTTATTGTTTCTGTAAAATTTAAAATTCTTTTCAGTTTAAAATTAAATTAAATATATTGTTTTAACGGTTTTGTATCATTTGAAATGAATTCGACATCGAGGTATTATATTGGCGTCGTGTACGTCATAAATAATAGATAAACAATCTACGAGATGGTTCAGTTTTCTAGGATCATTTCCTTGACACGTGTTGTAAAGCAACGAGTTTTATACCGTAGTGAACGTGTGATAGCGTCGCTTTTGATCTTGTTGAGACTTTTATGTGATCGGTTTTATCAGAAATGTGCAATTCGGGTTAAATATTCAACATTGTGAATTTGTCGAAATCGTTTTTGGAGTTTTATTTTTGTTGGGATTTTTGAAATTACTTCATTCGATGGAGCAAAATTTGTAGACATATTTTTAACTTGTCTGAATACAAGCAACACAATAGGACTTGTTTGAACGTGGCGCAACAGTCTTAAACTACATTTTTATGACACAAAAGGTTTGAAATCTCATTTGTTTTTTCAGATTAAAGCGCATTGAAATAAACTTAACAATACAAAGCAATTATTTTCATAACGCTTCATATAATTTTACGTATATTGTTTTAATCATCACATTAATGAAAAAAAAAAATCTTAATTAATTAAAACTAAATACATTCAATTTTTTAAAATTATTTGTATTTAAAAATAAGTATTTTATTTATGTTATAGTCGCAGTATCTTTGGACGTGTTAGGGGAATTCGTGTTGTAAGAACGCGTGTTATACTGATATCTGTATTCGGGCCACGAAACAATGCAATTACATAAGAATAAGCAGATATTTTACTTCGATATACGTTATCTTTTTCATCTTTTTAACACTTAGTTGACATACTTCCTAGTAATGTAAAGTACGTCGCAACTTTATTCGGAAAATTATGTTTGTAGTGTAAGCATGTTTAGTATTCTTTACAAAGCGTTCGTGTATATAACAATAACAACAACGGATTTTCTAACCACATAAAACATTTTAGATCGCGCCGCGAGAACATGTAAACATACAATGATTATGCAATTACATTGCTTCGTGGCCTGGACTATACTGTTTAAAAACAATGACTAGTTATTAAATAAAATAAAAAACATTTAAAAATATGTATTTTTAAATAATTATTGCAATTCAGTTTAAATAAACAAAAAAATTATTAATCTATAAAATTATTTTAATAAAAAAAATAAAAATTCTGAAATATATTTCTAATTTTAAATTGTTTATAGTTATAATTATAACAAAATATAAAAATAATAATATTCAGAAAGTAAATCAACAATATTTTTTTAATTTTGAATTTTAGTACGTTCCGATTTAAATAGAATATATTTTAAATATTAAAAATAAAAGATAAAATATCTAAATGTATATGTAGAAATATGTTTGTATGCCCAGACGAGTAATAACAAGTAATGTTTGTAACAATGTCCAATATTTCATTCGTTAATATTTGCATTTAAATGAATAGAAATGTAATTGTATTTCTACCGAAAGATTAAAATACATAGAATATAATCAAGCAATGTAAATAGACATAAAGCACTTAGTGCGGTAGTACATAGCACCACTAGGTACCGCGGTAAACCATAAGTTTGAAGTCCTCGGCATTTGTTTCTATTTCCCGAAGATGTTCGCTGGGCCGGAAACACTTTTAAGCCGATTTAACATAAATCTCGCAGCAAACTTCTGAAATTTACGAGTTGCACTATACATTTACCTCATCTCAAATATTCAGTTTCTGTTTTGAAGTTGCTACAACAAATGTATACCTACTCATCATGGATGTGTAAAGTTGGAAAGAAGATATTTCAGATTGGAATAGTTTTCAGCCACAGTATTCTGTTAGATTATTAAATCTCTTGATATTTCATCTATCTAGGTCACATGAATACTTGTCATTTTCATCAGGAAACTAACTTTATACCTGTTAAGACTAAATATGACAATTTCATTTCATTCATCAATGGAAAAATATATCGATACCAACATTCTAATGTGGCGTATCTCACAAAATTTGAGAAATTGGCTTTTTCTAAAAAATTAAATGATAATAATATTTTGTAATCTATGTTAAACTTAGCGGTAAAATTGTTTATTATATTTTAAACAAATATTCTAAAATTTCATATCCAACATCCATTGCCAACAATATGACAGTCACATTTGACTTTGTGACTAGTTTTAAGTTAAATTCAAGAAAGTACTTAATAAATTGAACAAAAAGTAAATACAAATATAGTTTTTGTACTCATGCATTGAAAAGTGTTGATTTGCGTTGCCTTAGTAACATCCGAAACTTCTATTTTCTGCATTGTAACCAGAATTGCTTACGTGCAAAAAGCACTCCTATTTCTAAAAGTTTGTATTAAAAAACTGTATTTATAATAAAAAAGTATAGTTTTTCAAACTTTACTTTTCCTAATAATTATTATAAAAAGTGGTAAATTATTGAATGAAATTTAATTTTTAAGTATAAATTTAGTGCATTTCATTAACACAGTTGGCAACACATTCTGTCTGATTTGACAGCAGTAACTTATGAAACGTCAAACATAACCATTAAAAATAATATAAATAATTAATTAATAGTTTTAAACTTTTAGTACAAAAAATATTGTACATACTTCTTGCGTAAACTGTGTTCCCGGATTCGTTCTATGGCGACTTATCCGTGAACCAGTCGTTCCCGCACTTGGTATGTAAATATCTATTTTTTAATATTTTCTTTGTTTGTTTATATATTTAATCATTATATGCTTGCTAAAAATGCCTGTATTTTATTAGAAATATAAAAATAAATTTATAGATTATATTAACAAAAACAAATCTGGAATCTATTAAAAATAATGTATCTTAAGTTAAAAATGAAAGTTAACAATACTCAAAATAATAAAAAAAAAAGTTCTAAGTAATATGAGAGAAAATTTAATAGAAGTAACTAAAGAAAAGATTAAGAAAACATGAAACTAATATAAGATTCTGTAGCTATAAATATATTTTAATCATCTGTGAGTTTTATAAATATAAAAATATGATAAACTGTGCTGCAAATACAATTTAAATATAAAACAATAAAATCAATCTTTTTAATTCTAAAATACATTTAATTTTTCCTTTTTCTTTTATTACCGCAAATTCTAATGACAATAAGACGTATCCAATTAGTTTTATTTGTGCATTTTTACAAGCGTATTTTTAAAATTTTTGGTAATAAGACGTTCTTTTTTGTCTTCTAAAAATAAAAAATAAAAATAAAAATACGGCATACGACATATTAGAACGTAAGTATCAATATAAATGCAACATAACTAAAAAAATCAAGGTAATTATAATTAGGTTAAGAAAAGTTGTACAAATAACACGTTTGAGCATGTGATGATAAAAAAAGACTTATGTTAGACAGTTGTAACATGTGTGTCCAACAACCTACGCTTAAACACTTTATACGTATATGTGCCTAAAATATAAAAAGTGTAAAATGTATCTCTTAAAACAAAAATATATCCGAGAAAATCATGGAATAATCGCAACTTATATTTATTTTTATCAAGTTAATAAAAGTTCTTAGAAAATTTACAACAGTACTTGAAAATATCAGTAAAATCTCAACTACAGTATGAAATTTATGATCAACTCTGTTAATCTAACGAAAAGCATGATAGAAGTTTTTAGTTATTTTCTCTTTTAGAACAGAAATGGCGATGAACAGTGAAACTGACGTCATAGAGTATGTGCTGATGTTGTTACACCATGTGTAACAAGTTCTTTACGGTTGAATTATTAACGCCTCTTTGTAATTTCTCTAAAGTAAAGTTGTTTCTAAAATGAAGTGAGCTGCTAATGTGAGCATTTTATTTTTTGTTTATCTAGAGGTTTCTCTCTTTATCAACGTGTATTTTACGTTTCTTTCTTTATGTTAATTACGTGAATATACTACTTCGCAAAATTAAATATTATTTTAATTTTTTAATTTAAAATAAAGTTTGAAAAACTACCTGCTTAAGTTTCGGCCATTTTTGGAAGATAAACAACACAGAAAAGTCCAGTTTATATAGAGAAGATCAATTGCGGAAGACCGAAGATAAAAATGTTAAAAGAGGTGCATCAATCAGATCTAAGTGTTCATTTATGAGACGTTTCTTTTCATTACGAGCTCTTAATTTCGGCTCATTTTAAGGTAGTTGAAGACATTCTTTCTAATATTCTACATTATTTTCGAAATTGTTAAAATTAAATTAAATTTAGTTTATAAACTATATATTAAATAATTTCATATTGGCCTATTATAAATTTACAATATAAATGCAAGAAAGAAATCACAAAAATACAAACAATTAATTGTTGTTGAGAAACTCATAATAACTTAAATGAATAATAAAGCTTCTCAATTGTTATTTTTGTTTTATGAACCAAGTAATAATTACATTTATAAAATAAATTTAAATACCAGGTATTTTATTTTCACGAAATGTTTTAAACATAATAAACAGGAAGTTTACAAGTTATTTACATTCCTACAACTATACTAGAGAGTATTTTACATAAAACTGAAATAAAATATATCTAAAAATATAATAAAATAAAAACATATTAAAATTTCTATGTGAAATCTCACATGCAAATATAAAACTTTTTAAAGTAAATACAAAACCAATTTCCCTACATAAACTTTTGTAACTACTATTTTTGTGTTTCTATTATTACAATGATATTTTTTCAGTGTTAATTTTATAACAAACATTGAAATACAAAAGTTGTTCAGAATTAAAATGTACATCCAATGAACTTTTTTTTAATGATATACGATTTTCCTACGATTATTCTGTGACAAGATATAGCAAAAACAAAATTTCCATCTTTAAGCAGTTTGTAAAGTTCCATGCAAAATGAAACAAATAACTTTAATTTAAGTCAAAGAATTAAGTGACATTGTCTCAGTTCTTGTATTTATGAATTTCTTTGTAATCTTGTCTTTAAATTAAAAAATTAATAAAATAAAATATCGATGAAACCATTAATTTGAATTTTCTTTATTCGTATAAAAAATAATCATAATTTTTAAGCTACACTTCACAATAAATATTTACATACATATGTTGGTCTGCTTTATTTTTTTTTATTGAGTTTATTTTATTTTGTAGTAAATCTCCCTTCTTTTAAATTAAAATAACAATTTAAAGAACACAAAGTGTTAACAAATGATTAGTTTTGTTTTGGAAAATTTTAATTTGTATGTACATATATCATTAAATAGTAGCTCATTGGATGCACATTTTAATTCTGAGCAACTTTTGTATCCAAATATTTGTAGTAACATTAATAGAATAAAATTAAAGGCGTAATAAAAATTTTACCATTGAAAAAAAAAAAAAAAGTCGTCGATTGCTTAATTCTTACAACTGAATCGAAGTTTTCTAAGCTACTTATTGTTAGGCGCAATTTTTTTTATTACTGATGTGACGCCCATCGGTTCTGCTATTTCCTTGCTCCATCATTACAAGATGTTTTTAATATGTATTTAATAAGGATTATTAATACTGCGTAATTAAAATAATTAAATAAATTGTGAGAATAATAATACGAAAATGTTATCAGGGAAGTGAAAATATCTGTTATTATGAAACGAAAACAAGTATATTGTTAGTGTTGACGGTAGCGTCAACAACAGAATAATTGCGCATCGCTGGCGCCGGGTGTAGAGACGACGTAGACGTCGACGTCTCGACGTTGCGCGTCTCATTGTTATAGTTGGGCGAACGCTAAAGGACAATGGGTTCATCACACCCCACCGTGAATACACTGCAAGTGACAGTAATGTACCCATGTTGAAATACACATATAATCGTTTGTTCAAATGTTCAACTTCTTGCAGTGATGCAATGATAATATGCATTCGGTGTGCATCAAGTCAAATGTTTTCTCTTCACTTTTTCTTACTTTACATACATATGTTCTCAAATGTAATCATGTTTTATGGAGGAAACTTTTCTGTTTCACTATCTTAGATTAAAATATTACCAATAATGGATAAAGTTCTTGTCTTCACATATTTATTTATAGAATTCGCTGCAATTGCAATAAATCTTCCATTGAAAATGTTTGTAGATGCATGATTTGTGCAGCTATAAAAATTTATATCTTAAACAAATTC
Organism: Pogonus chalceus; assembly: GCA_002278615.1. Classification (NCBI taxonomy): domain Eukaryota; kingdom Metazoa; phylum Arthropoda; class Insecta; order Coleoptera; family Carabidae; genus Pogonus; species Pogonus chalceus. Next base: position 4,199,632 of record CM008235.1, read on the forward strand.
AAACTTTTTTCTGATTATATTAAATAATGTTTATTTTATTGAAGTTGGATTAATTAATTGTATTAGGACGTATCCGAGAGTTAGCTCAATTCAATCTTGGATAAACTTAAATAAAACAATAAAAACTGTATTTTTAATTTAATATATTGTCTAAAAATTACCTTCTGTAATAAAATTTAATTATTTTTTCAATAATAAACAGCAGAAAGATTTTTGCGGCTGTATAAAAACAATAATAAATATATTTATCAGAATAAACCAACAGAAAATTTTCAAAACAAAACTAAGGTACACAAGGTAACACAAATTTTATGAAAAATATTACCAACAAAATAAATAAAAATGATTATGGTTCCCAAGAAATGAAGTACCATATTCGCTGCAATAATACAAAGGCAGGTCAACATCAGAACTGACAACAAACAACCAGAAACCGGCAATAGCAACGAACAACAAGTGATGAAAATAAAAATGTCTGTTGTTTCTAGTCTAGATTTTATTAAATTCCATGGATTATGGAACAACGCAGTACCGTTCCTGTTTAGTACTAACATTCTCTCCATGTTTTCTCTCTTACAATTTCACGTTTCAGTTTACTTTACTCTCTGCGTTTACATTTTCTACGGTGAAACACAATTTATTTAGAATAATGGTTTCATTTCAAGTTTTGCTAAATTATTTTAATTACTTTGTAAAAATTTCATCGTTTTGTAAAGCAGTCATTCTTTTAATTATATATAATATTTTATAAAAAAAAAAAAAATAATGAGAATGAAACATTTTTTATTAAGGAGGGACTCTACACTGACAGCTCTAAATAAAAGCGATATTCAGAAATTTTTTTAAGTATTAAATAAAAATCGAATCATTTGGGGTTTTTTAATGTAATCTTCCCCTTTTTTTGTTGCTATAAAAAAAATTTGGAAATAAAAATGTTTACTCGAAGGACCAGATATTAAGTCGAGGACCAAATATCAAATGATTGATTAATTTGTTTGTTTAAATATAATGTACTTATTATAAAACCGACGAAAAACTTGTCTTCTTTACAATAGATAATTCTTAACTAAGATCTTAAATATGACTATGTTACTATATTTTCTTAAATACAACTGATTACTATTGTTCTTGAGTATAACTGATTACTATCTATTCTTAAGTATAACTTATAACTATCTATTCAATCTCTGTTCTTAAATATCACTGAGTTACAGGGTTGCAACTCTCTTCCGTTAATCCCACACAGCCCACCCTACTCAGGGCAAGTTAAAGTGGGGTTGAAATAGGGGGCACGTAAAAAAAAAATATTAATATTTGTAGCTGTGGTATCCTTCGGTGTCAGACAACTACAAAAAAAAGCACCTCCATAGGTGAAGGTAGAACAAAATCGTTTAGATTTCCTTAAACAATATAAGTTTAGCTATCGTGAAGCATAAGATTTTATAAAAATTAAAAAAATTGCAAAAATGGCAGCAGTTTGTAAAAAAAATTTTTTGGTGACAAATAAATGCTATAAATTTGTTTAAAATAATCGAAAAATTAAACTATCAAAAAAGAATATACTCCATGATAGAAAAAACAATTTGGCACATTGTCGATAAAGATTAAAGTGATTTCATTGAATAATTCCCGAAAAAAAAAGTGGCACCCAGTTTGAAAAATGTAGTTTCGAGAAAAACGCATTTAAAATTTTCGATACTGTAGTTCACGAATTGTGAATGACTTCTAATATTAATAATCCCTTCTAGTGGGTCATTTTATACAGGATAAGGAAAAAATTTAATCAATTTTTTGAAACCTTCAGGGTGGGGTTCCCTCTCTACTTTATTTTTAACTAAAATATAATTGAATCATAATTTACATATAAATAAATAAAAATAAACAAATGAATTAAAAACAGAATGCTAAATAATAAAGCTTAAAACATAGAATAAAAGAGAAATACTTTCAGAGGAGAACAAGAAGAATAACGCTTAAGCAATGATCTTCTCATTCCATTTGAACAATCACTAAATATGCTTTCTGTTCTGCTCAGCTTGCTGTGATTATTAAATGGAAAAGCAAGATATCTACAACCGCAATCGGAGTGGTGTGGTATTTGAAGCAACCAAGAATGGTATTCCAACAACAGATGCGACGGACAAAGCGGAACCCAAAACTCGCAGAATTTCATGTTGAATAGTTTCGGTTGGTGCATATTGGCTGTTGGTCATCACTATGTTTTATTTGTTTAACATCAAAAGAGCTTAAATTTATTTCAAGTATTCCAAAAATAATAAATTGGAATGCTTTTCGACTACATAAGTAACTACATATTTAATAAATAATAAAGCTGTAAGATATGTGCAGAAATGCTTATGATAATGTTGGTAAATATGCTGATCTTATCGTTAAATATATTCAGGTACTGACTGAAGTTATTAAATGTAGAGAACATTTTCAACTCATGTGAATTTCACGTTACGTCAGTTTCACAACTTTCTATAAAGAATAATTGACTATTAAGTACTGTGTACTTTGCAACATAGAATGTAATTTGTTTTAATAATAATGTACTTAAGATGAATCTTTGTGATCATACTTTCATATTTTAAATTTTCTCTGTGAAAGTAATTTCACATGCTTTTATAATATAAATGTAAATTGTAATTTTGATATAATCAATGGATTTTACAATGTTATAATAGGTTTTTTCTTTCTTAATTCTTAATATACGCAACAGATTCTAAGATACTTAAATAAAGAAAAGAAATGCCAAAAATATATGTGATGCTGCATGAGGCGCTAAAATAAATAAGTCCGATTCCACTATTTGCTGGCGCTTAAGTAATGAGATTAAATTCTTTTACGGGCTGGCGCTAAATTAAAAAATCAAATTTTGTTACCTGCTGGAAATAAAATAAAAGGTCAACTGCATGCCAATACAAAAATAAACTACTCAAATTCTATTCCTGCTAGCGCTTATTAATTGGATCAAATTCTTCTACCAGCTGGAGCTAAAATAAAGAGATCAAAATCTGTTATCTGATGGCGCTAAAATAAAAGGCCAAATTTTGTTCTGCTACCTGCTGGCGTTAAATTAATAGGGTCGAATTCTATTATTTGCTTGCACTATAATAAAAAAGTCAACTACTTGCCAAAACAAAAATAAACAACTCAAATTCTATTAACTGCTAACGCTTAAATAAAGAAATCAAAATTTTCTGTCAGTTGGAGCTAAAATATAAAGATCAAATTCTGCTATCTGGTGGCGCTAAAATAAAAAGTCAAATTTTTCTACTTGCTCGTATTAAATTAATAAAATCAGATTTTATTGCTTACTAGAGCTAAAATAAAAGGTCAAATTCTCTTACCTGCTAGCACTAAAATACTAAAATCGAGTTCTATTATCTGCGGGCACTAAAATAAAAAAGTCAATTACTTGTCAACATTAAAACAAACAACTCAAATTCCACTATCTGTTACCCAATAAATAACAAGATCTAATTCTTCTATCTGCTGGCGCTAAAATAAAAAGGTCTAATTCTACTACCTGCTGACGTTGTACTAAAAAGTTAAGTTCTTCTTGCTGCCATTAAAATAATTAAATCAGTTTTTATTATCTACTGGCGCTAAAATAAACGTTCAAATTCTATTGCTTGTTTTTATTAATATAAACAAAATTCTAAATTGTTTTCTAGATAAAAGTTTTTTATAATAAAAATAAAAATATTACAAATAATAAATTAAAATAATATCTTTTATTATTCATGTTTGATATAAAATCATTTTATTTTTATGAAAACTGCATGTAAAATAAAAACTAGATAGGAAAATAATCCTCCCAACTCTATATAACACTAATACTTTAATCCTCTTCAATATTTTAACGCTTCGAATTTTGTTTCATGTGTGGTTGTTATTATTATTGATATTGACTGAAAGATAAATAAATTTAAATATTTTTAACATAATTTTAAATCGCAAATATGCATTTCCTTTGAATAATCTATTTTATTAAAACCTCTTTATATATGTTTTAATATTATTATTTTTATTTTGAGATTTTTTGTAAACTTATACTTAGTTTGATTAAACAACTTTATATGCTACATAACCTTGTTTTCGCGAAAACAAATGTATTGATTTTATTGATAAAAACAGTTGATGTAAAATAAAGTAAAAGCATAGCTTACTATTTCAAAAATGTATTTTGCTACTTCAGTCTTTCAGTTTATATTTTAACTCTAATTAAAAGTGTCTGTAGTATTTTTCTGTTAATCATTATTTATCTTTTAGTTGGCGTTTTATTTGTTGTTATTCTTTTGTTCTTGCAAGTTGTTGTTTTTTCTTTTTAACTGATAAATACAATACAAGTAACATTGCACTAATTGTTTTGTCTTAATTGTAAACCAATGAAACAAATTGATGACATCATCTCAATAGTAGCTAATTAATCTTATATAATTTCGTGGAATGAAATATGTATTATCATATATCAATTAATAAAAATAATGACAAAATTCTTTTATCTATAAGTCCTTTCCAAACTATAAGTAATTTACTGATCGCTGATCGTCTAAAAGAATTTTATTTCCTTTCTTGACCAGGCGGGTTGAAACTGGAATCACAGTGAGAAATATTATATCCGTTACCGTGGACACGTAGCCACACATTCACGTCGTTTGCACTCTCCAATCTTCCAAGTGTCGAACCACCTTTCGCCATTAATTAAATAAGTTGTCATTCTTCCACATTAACGCTTTTACGCTTCGCACTTCATCGCCAACCACAAATTTTAACGATGCCAAATGTTGTTCAACGGGTAAAATTTCTTATATATTGATTTCAGTTATATTTATAACTTATTTTCTGCGATTTACAAATAGAAATTATTAAATATTTAATATATAAGCCATTCCATTGATAATTCTTGTAAATAACAAGTTATAAATGTAAAGAAAATAGTGTTTATAAAATAAAGATATCTTCTACTTTTGATTAAAAGCTAACCATAAAATAACTAATAAGAAATTTGAAATAAAATTTATCATCGTTCGTTATCTTTGGCATGCGCATAAAACTCTAAAATTTATTTCATTTCACGGTTTATAACTGCAAATGCGTAATACCAACTTCCTGTTGTAAACATCTATTTCCACTCAAAAGGAGTTACTTTATAAATCCAATAAGCACATCGAGAAACGAAGAACGAAGCTGATGCCAGCACAGACGCCGCGCCGCAGTTACGGTAATATGCACAGAAAAACATGCAACACCGCGCTGGAAACCTATATTTCCCTTAAAAAACCTTCTTATTAATAAGCGACATTCGTTGGAGTGAAACATTTCAAATTTATAAGATGATATGATGTTTTAGTTTTACTAAAAGATTTATATATGTATGTAGGTTAAATTAAGATTTTTAATTAACTTTTAATATTAAATAATATAATTTATTTTGAAATTATTTATTATTTTTAAAAGGCAAACCAAAATTCTTCTTTTATACTAGAAATTTAATCTTAATACAAATTGTTTGCAATTGTTCCAAGGTAATATATTTATCAAAACTATTAAGATATATTTTTATAGAGCCACGTATCATTCCGGCATTTGAAGTCTCATAACAAGATGTTTATTAAAAATTGCATATTCAGCAACAACAGACTTATAATAGTTATTTTTGTACTCATGCANTGTTGCCAACTGTGTTAATGAAATGCACTAAATTTATACTTAAAAATTAAATTTCATTCAATAATTTACCACTTTTTATAATTATTATTAGGAAAAGTAAAGTTTGAAAAACTATACTTTTTTATTATAAATACAGTTTTTTATAGATCCTTTTAAAATAAAATAAAATAGGAGTGCTTTTTGTGTAACTTCCCGATAGACTTTCTGATTACAGTGCGGAAAGTAGAAATTTCAGATGTTGCTAAGGTAACGCAAATCAACACTTTTTAATGCATGAGTACAAAAATAACTATTCTTTATTAATATAAATGTCTTTAATATTTGTTTAATAAGTTATTGCTGGTTTATGGTGAATTATATTTACAAATTTAGATTTATAAATATAAATTGTACCTATTTGTCTTTGCTGGTTTATGATGAATTTAAGAAACTTGTAAAATAGAATTCAAATTTTAAATATCACCATATTTTATATATTAAATATACATTTGAAAAATGTGTTATCATTTAAAAAATTTACAAAAATTTTGGAGAAAGAATGACAAATGAAATCGACTGCGAAAAAAGGATATAATGTTAATATTATTTGTACAATTTAATTTACAATAAATCTATTTGATATAAAAAAAATTGTAATTTTGAAGGTTCACGATGTAAAATTTTATAATAAACATAAAAGTCCGTCCAAAATTCGAAGATGTATTCGATTACTCGTTGCGCGGTACTGAATTTTGTGTAAACTTGTTTATAATAGTCTTAAGTACGTTATATAAACAAATTGAAATCATCATTCTATTTCTTGTCAAATCTATAGATAAAATTTAATTTGATTATATTCTCTTGATAACGTCATCCAATATAAAAAGTTGATTGGACACATTTTATACCTTTAAGTTCACTATAAACCTAAAAGGTAAATCTTAGATTTTAAATCTAAATTTGTAAATTAAATCCACCATCTATTATAAGAAAGTAGTTCTTATGATATATTTTACTAGTAATCTGCTAAAATTTTCAGAAACCCTAAAATCAGTTTGAATAACCCTTAAACAGCTGGTAGTATGATTGTGCTCTAAATTTGAAAAAGGCTTCAACTTATTTTAAATCAAAATTTACAGTTTCCTAATGAACATGATTTGGACAGCTCGCTTCAAATTCTGAACTAAATTGATTCAAGGTCTATAATATCAAATTTTTAGGTAGTCATGTTATGAGTAAAATTTTAACGATAAAAGGATAGAAAAAACAGTTTTGTTACTACTTTCCTTTACTAATTTTACTGTATTTCTCATCAAAGGGGTAGCTACTCTTTATATTATTCAATGAGCATGTTAATAATATAAGATAAATAAAACTATACTTTAAAAAACTTAATTATAGATTTGTTACTTTTATTAAATAACAAAAATAAACTAGGTTAGTTTAAAATGAGAGTTAATTGAAAGTAATAATAAATGTGTCGCCTTTTATACATTTCGATTTGAAGCAGACATCTTCTTCCCTGTTAATATCCTTGTCGCTCGCGTTTAAATATCCACGAGAAACGATGGAGTTTGTATGCCTGGGGATATGCCGTTATGATAAGTTCTTTATACCTGAATATTTACTTCATATTGTCCGCGTAAAACGTTTTTCAGCATGGAAATATTGTGTTTACATTGTAAATACTGCTAGATTTATTTTATACGAATCTCAGAGAAATTTCTCAATAGGATTTGGTTTACAAATTTTTGTTGTTGTAAAAATAGATTTACCATAAAAGTGTTATTATTTTCATAAAATGCACGTATCGATTTCATTTCAAATTTACATTAGAGGAATAATGGAATTTTTCTGAAAGATTTGAATAAATTGATAATTCTATTTTAAACTAGAATATTTTCATAAAAGTAGCTCAATTTAATTTTATTAAATGCTGAATATATTTATTTATTTTATTTATTATATTTTATGGTTGATAATTTGAAATATAATATGTAAAATACAACAAAATAATTCTTAACTATGATAGAAATTTCTGTGTGAATCTCCTTATCTGAACGCCGAAGGCACGGTGTTCTAACGACACCAAAGTCAACGTTGCTTTCACCAGTTTTCCCAGGAGAGTCGCGTCACTTAACTAAAGATGACGTAAACGGAAAGATTCATTTAATAACATTACATCGAAACGAGAAATAAACTAACGAAATACGGAAATCCTTAGGTCCGTGCTTAGTTTTGATTTGCTTCGTAAATGTATCAGGAAATCGTAAATGCTTTTATTTTATTTTGAATATTTTTATTTTTAGTAATATATCCCAAAGCTTTAAAAGTATATATAAGTGCCCAGTAATTAAGTTTATAATTATTGAAGAGAGCTTTGTTAAGGTATGTTGTTAAATCGATTTATCGGATTTGAAATATAAAATAATTAAATAAAAAATTATAATTGATTATAATTGAAAGCATAGAGCTCATTATAATTATTGTTAATTTATAAAATGATTGAGCTCACAGGAAAATAAATTATTTTAATGAAATAAGGTTTAAAATAATGGAGACTTACTTCGAAATAATATAAATATTAATTTTGAAGTGTAGCTTAAAAATTATAATACGAATAAAGAAAATTTAAATAATGATTAGATCGATATTTTATTTAATTAATTTTTGAATAGAAAAAAAAGTTTACAGATATACTCATATTTACAAAAACTGAAACAATGTTACTTAAATTAAAGTTATTTTTTTTTTTTCATAGCACTTTGCAGACTGTTTAGAAATAAAAATTTTATTTCCTGAATCATGTGATAGAATTCACTTATATTATTAAAATGAAACTCATAGGATGCACATTTTAATTTTGAACAACTTTTAAATTTAAATATTTGTTCTAAGGTACAAATAGGAACAAAAGTAAAAAAAAAGTAAAGTCTAAAATATAATTTTTTAAGCCTATCAATTACTATAATTTATAACTTAAAAATTATATTTTTTGTGTGTATCAATTTAAAAAAATTTAATTGGTGATTTAAATAGAAACCAGTCCAATTTTTGTATTAGTTCAATTANCATTTTTTTGGGTAATATCTTCAAAAATACATTAATAGAAACATTTTACTATAATTATATCTCAATTTTAATTTATTTTGAGATAAACTTCTTTATCTTTTGGTTACAAATATAAATAATACAAATATAATGTTAAATGTATTATAGATTTTGTTTTGGTTTTAGGGTGAGGTATTTATTTTATGATTAGCCTTTACCATTTTCAAAAGCCATGCAGTAACGTTACGAATCTTAGTACCTTATTTATAAATTTTTTATCATATTCGGTAAAAATTCTATGCTAAGTAAACAGTTTTTACTTATATTGGTATATTCTTACTTGGCGTTACAAGAAAGCTTTTAATTTTCCTGTCAAGAAAATTGACAAAGGATTGATAATATGTAGGACCGTTTATTAAAATTTTAAGTTAGTGCTCCATTTTTTTTAAATGTTAAAGTGGTCAAATCACAGTAAGATAAAATAAAAGTTGTTCGACTAATACTCCTTTAACAATTAAAATATAATTTGCTGAATTTATAAATAAAGAAAGGTTAAAAGCAAGAATAACGAAACAATTTGAAAGATATTCAATAAATCAAAACATGTTTTTGTGCGAAAATATACCTTTCATTTTACATAGATAACAGTAATGGCGTAAGAAAATATATTGAAGAGAACATTGAACATTGAAAACAGTAAATTAATTTCGTAAAGTAAGTCTAGTGTAACATCTATTAATCTTGGTATCCGAAAAACAAGACGACAATATACAAGCAGTAAATAAACACCGTTAATGAATGACACATAGTCCATGGTATGTTCATAATAAACAGTGAAACATAACTAGCGTTAAATCGTCTGCCGTTATAATACGTCAACGGTTAAGTGCTTTAACTTCATTACACTACATATTCTCTCGTAACGTACGCGTTGTGTTACGTACCTTTGTGTATTATGAACAGAACACGAAAGTCTATATATGTATATATACATATGTATATATGTATGTATGTATATAGAATAAAATGACGGATATTAATTCACGATGGCATAGAGAAATGTTAAACCACATGAAGAGAGAGATTTCATTCTGACAGGCTCGACACGATTCAAATAGAAATTTCAATGAAATCGTTAACAATAAGCTATTATAAATCATACACTGAACACCTACCTATACAATTAATGATTGGGAGGTATTAATATATATATCTTTGCTAAATGTACAATTCTCATTTTATTATTATTAATCAATAGGATTGTATACTGGATATTAATATTATTGTCTTTTGTATTATAACGGTTATTACCAGTCACTTTGTTATTGCTATTTTCAACTTATCATAAAATTTATGGAGAATATTAATCAAATATGTTACATTACATTGTTTCAAAGTCATTTACATGATATTAATATGTCTTTTATAAAATATTACTTTGAAATACTTTAAATTGGTCATATATTATTTTTTGTTTAATAAAATACGTTAAATATTTAAAATAATAATATAATTACTTAATTTTTTCAAATATATTTTTAACAAATTATGAATGTTTTACTTAAAAAAGGACTTCCCTTCGTCAAAAAACAAAAAGTTATCTATTTAAATTGAGAAAATGCCCGCAAAAAAATTTTAAAAGACAAATCCAATCTAGTAACATTTGTAAAAAAATAAAAATATTCTAAATGAACCTATACTTATTTTATACGTTCTATCGGAATCTGCAATAAAAAATATTGTTTATCATTTATAATTTTAAAGATGACTTACGCCCTAGCAGCACTAGATGGCTATCTTACTTTTTTTTTTACTTACTTATTTTTAAAAGGAACATTTTGTCGCACGATGCGTATTTGTCGATATATTTCTGGGAGTTCTTTAAAATAGGTCATTCTGTATATTTACTTTATTTTAGGTGTATTTGAATTTTTTTACTATCATCACAAATATTCAAGAATTCGTTTTTTAATGTTTTGTAAATAAATTATATTTTTAATTATTATGTTTTGTTTCTAAAAATTTCATTTGCAAATTAAATTGACTCTACATTAGTTGCAAATAAAATTGTTACACTGTATTTTTTTGTTATAAAAAAAAAGATTTTTGAAGTGTTTGAATCTATATAAAAGATAATTTTAAAGAAAAATTCGTAAATTAGATTCTTATTTTAAGAAATTTTGATTATTAAAAAAAACAACAAATTTTATAATTATATAAAAGTATAATATTTATAAAGTTTTAATCTACTTGTTTCATTTGTTACCCTTTCGAAGTGTTAATTAGGGTGATATATGCAGAAATGCGAAATTTTGTAATAATAATAGGGGATTCAGGGGTGTCCGATCAATTTGCAATTATATAATTTTGTTCTTTAAATTCTCAGTACAGAAAACTGAAAATTAAATTTATGTTTTTCTCGATTTAATAGAACCAATATCAGAATTATTTTCAATAGAAAATATTAATTATGCAAAATAAACTTATAGACGATTCAATGCTTTCCTAAAATTTTTTTCCACAATAAATTACAAGAACAATATGGATTCGCTTGTGGTAAGAGTACTTTAAACGTTTTTGGTTTCTTAATTTTGGAAAATGGCACATACAGACTTGTCAAAGTATATTTTGTACTCGCTATGAAGTTAACCAATGATATCAGTGTTAATTTTTTTGACATACATATTTATTGAGTTGCAAAAGTATTACTCTTTCTTTAAATCCTTCATTTAGTTTTCTAACCTTTTATAATTAAGATTATTGTTTGAAATAATATCTCCTGGAAATTCAATATCTTTCATTATATTTGTAAATAATTTTCCGTGTTATAGCTTTATGTTACTGTCACGCTGTATATAAAAATCGTAAAAATTGCCCGAAAAGAGACTCTAATAGATCAATTTTTTGACCCAAAATACTCCTCCTAATGAGTGATTTTCATCAAAATCGTTTGAGCCGTTTTTGAAAAACCAAGTATATATACAAGAATTGCACGTATAATATTATAAGATATAAATAAGTAATGGAAATCTTTTACGATTTCATAAAGACTATTCAAGAGTAATATTCTACAAAATCCTATAGATATATAACATTAAAACAGATTGTAAAATTTAAAATTTAATTTCATATTTAAACTTTTATTCATATAAAATAAGATGAAACAAACATATAAATGTCATAAAAATAACTTAATCTAATATAATATTTGTATATTTTGTTTGATGTATGATTTGCAATTACTCATCGGTTATTAGAGCGTAAACTATTGAATTTGTCATAAATTGATTAAATGGTATTTCATCAAAGGATGGCTGATAATCACGTGATTATATTACCTATGAGAATAACAAAATTATTATGGAACACCAGTAAACACCAGGTAAATACAATCATAATTAACGTGGTTAGTTACATTATTATTTATTATAGTTATTTGCAGTTGCCATAAATTAATTTCAAATTTATTGCAATTTCATTAAATAGTTATGAACAATTCAATATTAATAATTTATTAAAATTATAAAATATTGATGAACGCATATATTTACAGAAAATAAAGGAAAAACAATAAAATTCTAAATTGTATATATATGGTAGCCATAAAAATATTATTAATATTTTTATGATTTTATTTTTCATGTTATATATTCCATTATTGATCATGAATTTGAGAATTCCTTATGGTTTGTTATTTTTGAAAACAAACTTAGTGAATATAAAATTCAAATATATACAAAAAAAAAGTTTCATAAAAGAAAAATCAACATTTATGTCAAGGGAATGTTTGTATGAATAAAATTATAAAAACACTTTAAAAACATAAATGCCAATAAAATGAATAATAAGTTTTTTTTTACGTTAACCTTATTGTTGATAAAATAAATTTTGTTTAACAATGGTACATAAGCACCTATGATGTTTAAGTGAAGTGAGCGATGTGCGAATACGATTTAGGTTAAAGGATGAAGTTGGTTTGTCTGTGAAACTCGTACAGAGGCTTCTCCTGGGGTATTGATCGCCTGAAAAGGTGGCTCAAGCGAGTCGCGACGGGATAAAAGGGTAGGGAGAAGTAAGAACCCGTTCGGGATCGGGATCGGAATCGGGACACACCAGGACAACTCGCCAAAATCACTCTGTCATACATACTTACATACATATATAGAATACAAGCTCTCCTGGGTCTTTGTAGAGATTGTTGTTATGGTCACGGCGCAGATTCAACACTCCGATACGGAGAACTAGGTATTTTCTATTAAATCTCCACTGGAAGTTTTCTACTTATAGATGGAAAATCCTTCTGGCGGTATACTCATTGATAAGAATCTGTTTCTACTTATTCTACCGAATAATAATATAAATAAAATTATTTATATATAAAAGACATATTTTAAGACTCAAAATTAAATTTCTTCAAAATATACATATTTAATTTAATAGCAAATTTTCATTACGCTACAAATTGTTCCTTATTATTGTTAGTTCAAATATTTAAAGACAAAAATTGTTCAGAATTAAAATGTGCATCCAATTAGCCGGTATTTAATGCGATATATACGACGATCCTGTTGCGAGATGCAAGTAAATTAAAATTTTAATTTTTAAGCAGTTTATAAAGTGCCATGCAAAATAAATCAAATCACTTCTTAATACTATATGTTCGTTTAATTGTTATTTTAATTTAACGAAGATTAAAATAATATTACTTAGAAATAAAATAAATTTAGTTTGAAAAATTAAGGTGGAACTATATTTATTTAATAAATTTTTAAATATAAAGACAAGATTACAGATAAATTCATAAATAAAATAAATGAGACAATATCTCTTAAATTAAAGTTATTTGTTTTATTTTCTTAGAAACTCTATAAACTGTTTAAAGATGGAAATTTTATTTTTATATATCTTATGATATGATCATCATACATCATTAAAATGAGGTTAATTAGAAGCACATTTAAATTATGAATAATTTCTGTCGTTATGAAAATTTTACTTTTGAATTTCCTACATAAAAAACAAAGTAGACACCTAGGATATGCGTGTATGCCTATTTTGTGCATGCGTCTATGATATTTTTGGCATATATTTTTTTTATAAGAATATTTGATCAATTAGTATATTGACATTATTTTTTAGCAATCAGCATCAAATTATTCACATTTTTGGTTTGTTGACTTGAATATCCTTCTTGTTACTCGATCATGAAATTAATATATTCTGTTACTTTTACCACAAACGGTAAATATTTGCCATTTTATTACGTTCTTTATACTTTTTTTTATTAAGTTTTGCATGGTACACTAATTTTGTTAATAAAATTACTGATTTCTAAGTGTTATTTATTTTCTTGAAGTAAAAAATAAAACATAATTTTGTTCATCAATTGATATTTATTATGTACTTCAATTCTAATCAAAGCTTTAAAATATTTAAATTACATTGAATATTAAATTAAAATACAATACATAGTACATATATTGTAGTTACTATTTAAATATATAAATAATTTTCATTGTAATACTTCATAATATTATCTAAAAAATTTAATTGTTATTTTTTAATAATTATCAATGCAAATATAAATTTATAATTTCTGATTAAAAATAACAATTTATTTTAATATAAATTTATTTTAAATTAAACTACAATTTCAATAATATATTAAAACATAAAAATAAATAATTCATAGTATTTATAAATTACATTCAATACATAGGTAACTCCATTCATATATCATTAATAGGTATTATAAACGTGGGTAAACATAGTTTTTTGATTTTTGCGTGAACTGCGTAATAACTTAATTGAGGTTCAGTCTTGTATAGCTTAGCCGCGTGTATAGTATACAACGATTTGTGTTTTATTCACTGTGCTTATTATATTTTATGAAGTGTTAAAATGAACATTAGTGTTTTGTTTTCCTGTTCACTTTATTTTCCAAGGCAACGTTGTTATTATGGTGAGTTTATTATTGTTTTCTTTTAAATTATTATATATTACAACAGTTGATATATGTACATATATTGTAATCACCATTATTAGGTTATAATATGATATGCATGTTTAAGACAGCTATAAATATATTAAATGTATATTAAAGTGAAATCATTTTCTTAGCTGCAGTATAATAATATATTTGTTAATAAATTTATTTAATAACAAGATAATAAATGATACAAATAAATTCAAGACAGATTTGGAGGTAACAGCAGCATTAATTACATTATATTTTGATGAAACAATTTCAAATATTCCCATTGATATTGAATAATAGTTTTCGAGATATTTACGATTTAAGATTTGTTTATTTTTATCTCAAAAATTCAATTAATTATCAACAACTTGAAAATAAATAAAGATACTAAATTATTACAATTACAGTCGATTTCTCGTGTCATTTTTTCATTAAATTGTCACGAAAATCGAATTGTTTCATTGCAGCATTTCAAAAAATGAAAATTTACTAAGGGGTATAACTTCAAAAAATTATCAGCTTCATTTTGTTGAGAGGATTTTAAATATACCTAATATAAATATAATATAAAAATGAACAGTTTCCAAAATATTTACAATTTAAGTTATTTTTTTAATTTTTACTTAAATTAAAATTATTATGAATAATTTGAAAATAAATTAAAATATTAAAACTGTGAAAGTGTCAGTCGATATTTCGTATCATTTAATTAATTTTTTATACCGATATTAAAAATATTGAAAATTTGCCAAGAGGTATACATTCACTAATATTTTGAGACATTTTTCTTCAAATTTAAAATTTTATAGGCTTATCAGCTTCATTTTGATAAGAGAGTTTTAGATATATCTATAAATATATAGTTAAATTCATGTAAGAAAAGCATTCCAATCATTGTATTATATGAATTAAGTTCAGACACGTGTTTAATGTAACTGTCATATACTTTTCAACATACGTTATTGTATATACGAAACGTTACGTATGTGAATTTTACATTCAGACAGTTATTTTTCTTGCTTAGTTTACATTCGCATTATTCAAAATTTAAGGGGAGGTTCTGGTTTCAAAATTTCAAAAAATCTATTTTTTTTTAATTGCATATTTTGGAAGTTTGATTCATGAATAATATTTGTGCAAAAGGATATTTTGATCCGACATTTATTTACGGAGCTACAACGTCTCTAGCAAGCCCATTCATATCGCGCGCGAGGAAAAAAAAAAAACTACAAACGCGTTTTTCTCGAAACTATGTTTTTTTTTCTTACACCGAACGTAGCGTTTCAACGGTTCATTCGATTGAAGTACAGCTAAGTTTTGTTGATAGAGGACACTTATTTCTATAATTATACCTAAAATAAAAACAAAAAATTAAAATTTGTTATTTTTCCATTCGGGTTAAATGTCAACAAAATGACGTAAAAAACAGAACTTTTTTTCAAATGCTTATAACTTGAATAAATTTTATTCGATTTTAATAATTTTAGGTATAAATCACAGAAAATTTTATTTTCTTTAAGGATGCAAAATATCTTTGTTTAAAATTTAACATGAGATGACGAGTGTATGGCGCAGCGGAGGAATCCAATCCAGGATACAGTCTCGACGGAAAGCCATTTTGAGACGCCATTTTGTNTAAGTTCAGACATGTGTTTAATGTAGTTGTCATATATTTTCCAATACACTTCGTTGCATATTCACGAATTTTAACGTAAGTTAATTTTTCATTCAGACAGATTATTTTTCTACAAAATTTACATTCGCATCACTTTTAATTTAGAATTTCTTGGTTAAATGTTACTACTTCAACAGGCAATGTAAACATAGTGGTGACACCTTGCATAAGAATGATTTTCTAAAAATTATAATATAATTTGTTTTTTCAATCAGTGTTATATAAATTTTGGTCTGTTAATGATG
The DNA here is from genome assembly GCA_002278615.1 of Pogonus chalceus. Taxonomy (NCBI): domain Eukaryota; kingdom Metazoa; phylum Arthropoda; class Insecta; order Coleoptera; family Carabidae; genus Pogonus; species Pogonus chalceus. Next base: position 4,216,238 of record CM008235.1, read on the forward strand.
AATAATTAACATATTTTATAGTTATAAATAACTTTATCTTGTTTTCTGCACAAATTTCATTTATTTATTAAATATTCTAAGAAATATTAATTTCGGACATGTTTTTAAATATTTACTTAGATGGAAATATTATACCGAAAATTAAACTTAAAATTGTAGGAATATGTTATCAAATAAAGTAATACAAAACGAATAACATTATTCATCGAGATTGAAAAATAGATAGTTAGGTAAGAGTATACCACTTGGTATTCAGTCTGCGAAAGAACTGGGAATACTGTCACTTCGCACTTCATAACATTGGTGTTGCACTGGTGCAGGAGCTGCAGTAACCACTTCACGTGAGCATCTCGTGTTCATCAAGTGCTTTTATGCTTGGTGATGTTTTCTTTTTTTTCTATCATTCATCACTGCCTTGCAGCGTTTACAGTTATACCATTTATCAGCCACATTAACTTTACTATTTCTGCTAATTTCAGTCACTTTTTACATTCACTTTAAAAGTTAAAGTGATGTAAAATCATTTTAAGTTTATAATCAAGAGTCAATTATTTTTGATTGTACGTATCATGAAATTCTTAGCATATTATTAATGTAACCCCTTTCAAGGAGGTGTAAATTGTTAATTATTTGCTAATCTATTTAATTAGTGTATACTATGTGTGGTAATAATAAACAATTCAACGTCATGAAGTGTACTTGTAGTTACTCAAACAACTAGGGTCTAAAGAGATGCCATATAATATCAATTACAAGATTCACTCTTTGTTTAATAATTCAATAACTGTGGCATTTTAATATTTTATAAAGATTGAAATAATAAATGAATTGTATATTGTTAATTTCTATTTAAACATATTTCGTATTGGATCATTTGAAATCAGAGTTCTCTAACGTATTTATTTGTATAATGGGTAAATTATTTATTATTAAAAATTATATATAAGTTAATATTAAATTTTAATATTTAATTAATTACTGAAGTATATATTTCCATATTGAATTAAGTTTTTACGAGTTGACAAATTATAATAAAGTCAAAAAATTATCAAAAATCGCTGATGTTTAACATGATTTTATCTGCAAAATCTATAAATATTATAATTATGCAAATTATTCATTATATGACAACAAATTTAATTAAAAGTAAAATATTGAAGTGTACATGTTAATACGTAGCTTAATTTATGATAATTTGTTTATAAAAATGCTGATGACAAAGCTTCCAATTATTGCAAAATCGACTAATTTTACAATATTGTAAATTATGTATTACACAACAAGGGACATTATGCTAAATAGAGTTTTGGGGAGCGCATATATTTATTAATGTTAATTTTATAGAATTCATAAAGAAGAAACAAAAAATCGATAATCAGCAGAAAATTAATTATTCATTTGAGATTCTAAATAATTTAAAGTTGTTCGATCATTAATGTTTAGATAGGAAGTTGAAATTTTAAAATAAAATAATCAATAGAAAATGCATTAAATGAATTTTTTGAAAGAAATCAAACGTGATGTTTATGTGTAATTATTTTTTTTTTAATTGCATATTTAACATGCAGTTAATAGAAAATCTCGTGAGACATGCACAGTTTTCATATAATTTAGCCACAAACAAATTAAACAAAAATATTAAAAAACTTTTAATTTGTATTTATCAACTTTTATAAATTTTATAAAAATTTAAAAAAAAAGTATTCTGACGTGCGATTTTCATTATGCACGGTCGAATAAAAAAACGCACAAATTTATAAAATTCTATCATATTGGTTTACATTAATTAGCTACAATCTATTTTTTTTACATAAATAATAACAATTTTCATTCATTTTTATTTTTAGCAAATCAACCGTTGCGACGTCTTTTTAAAATTTTTTATAATACATTCAATAATAAAGACCTAATAGGTTTTTGTAAAAAAAAATTATATTATAACTTACAGTGTACTCATTAAACGACCTTAAAAGTTTTAATATATAAATACCCGAGTCGAAGAATTTGCCTTTATTTCAACCGCCCAAACCTCATTAGCCGTGAGGTTAAGGCGGTTGAAATGAGGTTCAAATCTGAACTCATCCAATGAAATTTTCAACCTCATTTCAACCTCCATGCTGCATTTATTTCCCTTTCTGCAGGTAGGAGGTTGAATTGAGGTTGAAATATAACCTCAATTGAACATATTTAACTTCAAGCTCGAGATGCTTTTAAGGTTGAAATGAGGTTATTTCAACCTCATTTCGACTTCATAAACCTCTATTACGATTATTAAATGACCTTCAGTTGGTCCTTCATTTTAATTCATTTTGCGAATTGCGTCAAGATGATGATAGGTCCTTTATGGGCATATGTACGAGTATGCTATGTCTTTGAAAACTTGAATGGGCTTTTTTTGAAATCAATACACGGAACATGGCATATTGATTATCAAATAGTTATTTATTGTTATTGTTATTATTATTATTATTATTATTACTATTATTTTAGGAACTATTTTAGTGAGGTTGTATAGGTTTATTTGAGATTGACAACGATTATAGCGGTTGTATGAAGTTTTTGAGGTTGAAATACGGGTGACATTCTCGACTCGTAATTTGCTTTAAAAATACGAGATTAAAATAATAAGGTTATGGATGTTCAGTTGAGGTTCTATAAAGTTATTGAGGTTAAAATTAGGTTGAATTTTTAAATCAGGCAAGTTGTACAGGTTCATTAGAGGTTCAAACGCTGTTAAGGCGGTTCAGTTGATGTTGTGTGAAGTTCTTGAGGTTGAAATGAGGGCAGATTTTTCGACTCGGGTATTTATAAAATTTGAGTTCCAAGACAGTGCCGTAACTAGGCACGGGCAACAGGGGAACTTACCCAGGGTCCAGATCGCAAAAGGAGCCCAAAAATGTCTCATTTTTTTATCTCAGTTATTTTCTTAATGATTTAATTGATGGATTTGCGAAAAAATTAAAACAAGAAAAATACAATTTACATAAATTTTTCATGTTTTAATTCATAGTTTTTTCATAAATATAAAATCAACCAAACTTAAAAAAAAAAAAAATGAAAGAACAGGAACTTCAGAACTATCGTTTATATGCATGATAATTTTTTTGGGTTTTTTAAGGAAGAGGGGGAGCAATTTGAAAGTCTTGCCCAGGGCTCACAAAAAGCTAGTTACGGCTCTATTCCAAGATAGTAAAATAATATTTTTCATTTCAAATCTTCAGTAAACATTTTTTCCATTAATTTTTCTGTATTTAATAAAACAGCAACATCATTTTTTAAGTTTGAGTGACAACTCTTACAATGTCAATCTTCTTTATCTGTTTTTCAAAACTTTTATTAAAAATATAAATATATTCATAAATATTCGAAATAATTTTGTAAAATATCCTATTTATATTGAAATAAGTTTAAGTAGCTTAAAGTGGAAATAAAAAAGAAAAGCTCTTGTTTTTACCATTACAATTATTGGAATTTATGATAAATTACTTCGTGTGAAACAGAAACAGGTCAGGGCTAAACTTGCATCGTTCCACTTTTACAAACCCCCCACCCACAGCAATGTAGCAAGGAACAGCAAGAAGGGTGGAATGTACAAACCTATCAAATCTTCATCTTCTCTCCCCATGCTTGTATAAGCTCTGAACTTTTCGCTTCACTCCGAACGAATTTTGTAATTTTACGTTTAATTAAAGATACCAGCAATTAATTTCGAATCATTGCACATACTCTCTGTTCTTGTCTTGTTTTCATGATCAACGGAATTATTTTATTGAAGGATAAAAGCTACGAATATTTAAAGAACGAAATTACTTCATTAACGAATTATTAAAAAAGATACAAAAAAAATTTCATTCAATTTATTTCATAAATGAATTGCTTCATAAAAATATTAAATATTATCGACGAAAACATATTATTATATAATTATTAAGTTTGCTGTTTATATTTTTTTTAAATGAAAAAATATTTGTGTGAAACCGAATTAATTTATTTAGTTTTTAACAAATAAACTGTCATTTTATTCTCCAGAGATATTTTGTTTTTAGTCCCTCAGTAAAAAAAAAAAAATAAAAATTATTGCTTATTGTAATAATAATATTATTAAAGTGTTTATATAGTTACCTTCGCTTTCTAAATTAGTTTTTTTTAATAATTAAATTTTTAATTGTCACAAATTTCGAATTGTTTTCATTACTGATAGTCGTGAAAAATGTTTTGTACATATTTCGATTTTAAAGTGCATTAAATCCTTTAAATAAAAATATTTCGCCTATTCTTGGGATTAAAACATTACTTATCTCTCTAAATATGAATTTATTTAAATAAAATAATACCTTTCCTTTATTTACAAGACCTAATGAAATTAAATTTTAATTCAAATAGAAACTTCACAAACTTTATCAATAATACAATGAATAAAGTATTAATAAAACGTTTTGAAGGTATGGCACACCCTTCTCTGAGAAAATCTAATTATTACCTTAGGAAACATAACTATGGCCTTAAAACAATTTATTACGCTATGAAATTGTACCTGAAATTTCATTGTCAACTAAAATACGACCGACAGTTATATAAATATTACAATTAATTGTTGAAATCAAGTTACCTAGTAAAACAATTGATATTATAACAAAGTGTTGTTTTAAAAATAACCTATAAATAAAACTTGAAATGAAATACTATTATTTAGTGTGTTAATAAAACGATGCCAGCTGGATAAAAATAATTTCAAAACACAGACGGTACCCCAGTAAAAATAATAATGAATATAAATTTAAAATGATGAGTAAAGTTTTAAAAACTCCGAACAGCATTTAAGGGTAATTGTATTATTCAAAACACGACTTAAATTCAAGCTTTACAATGTGAGGTATACCAGCCACAGAGAAATCTAAATAACTCTGCAAAGTCGAGCTTTAAATCGTTTGTTTCCTTTGATAACTGACGCTCATAACGATGTTTATAAATAATATAAATGAGTTAACCATTTTTACTAACTTTTGTACTATGTTTTTATGCTTTGTAATTTATTTGTAAAATTTTATCTATATTAACTTTTAACATTTGTTCAAATTTAATTTGATACAGGATAATTAATGGTAATCTAACAAAGTCAATATACATTTATTTGAATATTATAAATATAATTAACGTAATTAACATCTTCTCAATTGATTTTCGGAATCCAATAATAATTATTTCATATGCGATGTATCTCCTGAATACAAATAAAACAATAGCATATGAGAATCGAATATGAGTGGGTGAAATCAGTTGGCTGTGACGTGGCACATTTTCCCTTGTAGTTCATGTGGTTACCGTGTGGCTACGCTTTTGTGTAGGGCTGGTAGAAGGCCGGTTGAGACAAGTGCTATACATGGTGGCTAGATAGCGACACTGTCGCATTTTCTTTTTCAGCCCCATACATTCGGGTAGTTGATGTTATTATACATTTTATGGTAAAATTTGTAATGTTTTATTGATAACGGGGTAGTTTTTTACTTTTCTTAGTTTGTTACAGCAATTAATGCTTATTTTAACAAATAATTTTAAAACAAAAGCGGAAAGATAGTTTTAATTTTAATATTTATTAAAGATATTTAATTAAAAAATTGAGTTAGGAAAATGAAACGAAGAAATACAGAATCTATAAAAGTAAATTATTATTATAAAACTAGGACAATTTGAATGTCTTGCTAGAATTTAAGTCTTGTTTGATCTTGTTAATATAAAATACAATATATAAGTGTTCTTTTAACTGAACTATAATTTTTGTTACACATTTAAGCTTATATTTATTAATTTTACTGTTATAATTTTAAAAAATATATTTATTTTGCATTTATCAAATTTGATTTAGAAGCTTTTTTTTAATAATTTTTTAGCTGAATTTAAATTTTCGTTATAATTTTAAAATAATGTTATAATTTTAAAAAATATATTAGTTTGTCATTTTGAAATTAGAATTTTTTTAAACAATATTTATAGATTTTAATTAATTTATAAGAATTTACTATCTTCTAAGACAGGACCTTAACTAGGCAGATGTACTTGCCTAGGACCCAGATTGAAAGACAGCCTAGAAAGGACTTTAAAAAAAATTGTCATCTCTAGTTACTTTCTTAATGAATTTGCGGAAAAAAGCAAGAAAATGGAGTTTAAATAAATTTATATTCTTTTAATTTATTGTTTTTTGTCTGAATATAATTGGTCGATATCCCATCCTTATTAGAACTTAACAATTTAGACGTTAATTCATTATTTATTGTTTTTTCATAAATATAAAATGAAATTAAAATTATGAGCAGACAAAATTGAAAGAATAATTATTTTGTATTTATTTATTAAGACCGCCATCAAACTTAAAAGAATGAAAGAACAGGAACTTTTTGTTGTTTTTATTTATTAAAGGAGGGGGGGGGGACAATTCTTGCCCAGGGCCCACAAAAAACTAGTTACGGCACTGTTTTAAGATATATATCTTATATTTAATTAGAGAATTTTTTATATTTGAGTTTTGAAAGCTTTTGAAATCAGTAGCTTTATATATTTTTGTTCGGCAATATTCTAATGCATTAAAAAAGTATTTAGTAAATATATATTTGATGTAGATATTTTAAATATATGAACAATATTCTCTTTATTGTGATGTTCTTAAAAATAAAATGAAATAAAATATAATGATATATAATTTGAAAGAAGCACGCAAGGAAATGAAAATCAATATGTGCAGTTACATAAGTAATTATGACATGAATCAAAAGTAGGATATGACTGTTCGAATAAATGAGGAACAAGAATTGAGTGGCAAGGTTCGCTGAACTATCTATTTTTTATTTTCTCAGAGCCACGTCGATATTTTGTAGTCTGCACGACTGACGCCGTCGTGTCTGTTTGTGTTTAACAATATATTTCATCAGACATTATATTCTTCACATACTTGTCATGTGGAATAGTAAGCTCAGGTGTTTTTGTTGCTAAAATAAATTTATTTTCTATCTAGCACAGTTTTCATGTTGTTGTAAAATACATACATGCTTGCTTGTTCGATGAACATCAATTGTAATTTATTTTATTTTACATAATAAAGTTAATTTATTGAATTTATAATTTAAATATGTAAACTTTATATTTTTTGGTATTTAAGGGGCTTTATCTCCGACGCTCAGTCAAATAGGTATAAAAATTAACATTTTTTTTCTTGACGCAGCTATTAAGTATATAAAACAATTTCTATTTCACACATATACGTGGTAGTTTGAAGAATAATTTAAAATAATAACGAATAAAAAAATTAAATAATGACGGAGATATGAGCCAATAAATAGAACTCGCTTTTGAAAATCCTTATCGATGCTATACTTATTTTGTCTTTTTTGTAGATATGACAGTTGTTTGAAAAAAAAAAAAACCCAAATTTTTATCAAAATTTTAAATTAAAAAAATTATAACTTTTGAACACCCAATCAAAAAAAATTTACGTTCATCTTATAGTATAGTTCACAAAAAGTCGATGTTGCGCAATACTTGTACGTTTACATGATACCGTCTTGCCGAACTTTGTTTGTCCTTCAAAAATGACATATTCTTTTTGACATAGTTTAAGTCTAAAATGATTAATAATCAATAATATTTTGACAAAATTTAAATAGTCAAACAAAATTTAAATATACTTGCTTTAAATACTTTCCCTACACATATCATAAACAGTA
>CM008235.1:4230576-4244496 GCA_002278615.1 Pogonus chalceus
TATTATTAGCATATTTTCAAGAATTCCCGCATAAAAAATCATTATGGTCTACATATTGAATGTTGAAATCCTGTTTAATTATATATAATAATGTTAATATAGCAAAATACTCAAAGCTTATTACTTTTATGAAACGCGTTTAATTTGTATATATTAATTTCAATAAATTAGTTTTATTTTTAATCTATGCAGTTTTAAATTAAGATAGAAGGTTATGTATGTACATACAGTAAAGATGTTTGTTGTTGTATTTGACGTTTCACAAGTTACTGCTGTGATATCAGGTAGAATGTGTTGCCAACTGTGTTAATGAAATGCACTAAATTTAAACTTAAAAAATAAATTTCATTCAATAATTTACGACTTTTTATAATTATTATTAGGAAAAGTAAAGTTTGAAAAACTATACTTTTTTATTATAAATACAGTTTTTTTATAGATCCTTTTAAAATTAAATAAAATAGGAGTGCTTTTTGTGTAACTTCCCGATAGACTTTCTGATTACAGTGCGGAAAGTAAAAATTTCATATGTTGCTAAGGTAACGGAAATCAACACTTTTCAATGCATGAGTACAAAAAATATATTTTTCTAGACATTTTAATAATTACAAGTATATATAGTTATATCTCCTATAACACAATACTCTTCTAACGTAGTTTTTGTACAACACATTTTCTACAATATTAGTTTTTTTTTGTACTTATACTTCATTTCCGTGTAAAATCATTGCAAGTGTTATTCGTATATAAAACACATGGAATAAATACTCCACGTTAATTAAAGAATGGCTGTAATTTTCACATATTTGAAAGATTTTTCAAATTTAACTATTGTCACAATTGGGAAAAACAAAATAAATCACAACTGCTATTCCTTAAATTTAGATTTTAACTTTCGAATTACTTGGAGATATTTGTTATTATTATTTTTTTTTAAATTTATAAATATACTAAATATTTTGATATTTTTTATTATATATTAACTATAATTTTGATTATAATAAGTACGAATTAGATTTAAATGCTTGAACTAACTACGAAAGTATTACAAATTAGAAGTTCTGAAATCATAAAAATTTATAAAAAGTAACTTAAAACAACAACCTCTAACCTCTCTGTTAATATTTTATTTAAATAAGTACAAATTAACAGATGCACTTTTTAACTACAGAAGTACCATCAGTTAAGAGTTTCAAAATTGCAAAAAAATAAATAAATAAATATTATTTAAGGATGCAAACGTTTATTATTATATAAAATCAAGATGATCGAGCTTCGATCGGATATATGATTAACCTTTATTTTCAACACAAAATCTTTGTGCAAAATAAACTTATAAGCAATTCATTCATATCCTTAAATTTCTTTCCGTACTAAATTACAAGAATAACATGCATTTTACTGTGGTAAAAGTATTAAAAATGTTTTTGGCTTCTTAATTTTTTAAATTGATACATATAGGCATTCAAAGTATATTTTGTATTCACCGTTAAATTTTCCAATAATATCAATGTTAATTATTTCAACATATTTATTATTATATTATATTAAGATGTAGAAATAATGCTTTTTCATCCAGCCCTTCATTCAGTTTTCAAACTTTTTTTCATTAAAATTATTGTTTGAAATGATATTTGTGGCAATTCAATTTCTTTCACTATATTTGTAAATAATTCTCCGTTCCTTATATATAATGTACTTGTCACGTTGCATTTAAAAAACAAGAATACATTGTTTAATATTGTAAAATTTGTGTTAAACTATATTTTTATAATCATTTCAAAACAGTCAAAGTTCATAAGAAGATTTCTCAATGTGACAATTCGCTCTTAGAAAACTGATTAGATTCTGTTGCCGCAACTAATTTAATTTTCCAGAAGTTGTTGTACCAAACTCAATCAAATTTCTCCAAAACAGTGGACAATAAAACCGAGTGATACCATCTTATATGGACATTGTTAGTATAACAATACAAACTCAAAACTAAATTTATCGCTTTGTCAAACAATTGAAATTTGTTTCAATTAAGATTTTTTACAAATTTAGAAATGTGTTAAGTTTCTAAATTTATTAATATAATAAAAAAAGCAAGGTTAATTTAACTGCAGCCTTAACAAAACATTATTTATTGACTCTCTTAAATTCATAAAATTTCGCTGATCCATCATACAAATTAAAATTGCAAATTGCGTGTTTAATGTTCATAAAAACTCGTATGTCAAGGTTATTGTTAAGCTCAGATTATTTGCTATAAAAAAAAAACGTATATATTTGCTTTATAGTAGCACATAAATGAAATAATTATGCATTTACATTTGAATTCTTCAAACTAAATATAAATATTTTAAATTTTTTCTGGGAAGCACTTAAATTTATTTTATTGTTTCTTGTTTCAAGTTGAGTAAAAATTTTAATGTGAAATATAAACTTATATTTAGAGGTTAGCATCATTGATATTTTAACAAGTTGCGGTTTTGGTCAAAAAATTGAATTCAAATTAAGAAAACCACTTTTTGCTGTTGAAATAATAATAAAAATGTTTTTGGAGAAACGTCGTTAGAATTTCCTAGTTTCAACAGTAAATACTCAAGACAGCTTGTTAATAAGACAAACGTGCAAAGGGGTTGAAATTTCAGTCCCTTAACAATTAGCATACATTGTACCCGACCGTAAAGAGGTTCTTTAGACTGAGTAAGACACTGCTACACCTAAAAGATGTGAACTTATACCTTCGCTTGGGTTTAAGTTATTATCATTCTAAACATATTATTTAAATAGACCTCAATCATAAGGTGATCATATTTACATAATTGTAATGTTTCTACTTCTAATAGATTTTAATTCTGAAATTGTTTATAAGAAAATAACGTTTCTCATTGATTTTGATGAAAATCACGGATTAAGAGTATTTTGGGTCAAAAAATGAACTATTTGCATGTCATTTCTGAGAAAAATTATTTAAATCCTTTTTATAGTTTTTATATAAAATAAAATAATGACATTATAGTTAAGCAATGGATAAATGTTTAATATAATAAAAGAAATTGAATTTCCATAAGATAACTTTTCAAACAATATTTTTTATTGAAAACTAAAGGAAAGATTTAAAGAAAGAGCAATATTTATGCAACTTAATAAAGATGTTGAAATAATGAACATAAATATCATTGGTAAACTTCGTAAACGTAAATACAAAATAGACTTTGACAGCCTGTATGCGTCATTTTCAAAAATTAAGAAGTCAGAAACGTTTAAAGTTCTCTTACCACAGGAGAATCCATATTATTCTTGTAATTTAGTGTGGGAATAAATTATAGGAAAGGATTAAATAAGTTTATTATGTATAATTTAGAATCTGTATTTAAAATAAAATTAAACATACCCAAGTCGAAATTAAACGCCTAAATAGAGCCTTCTAAGGTAGGATTTCTGTCGGATCTCCGGGCTCAAAGTCTGTTCTATTTCCATGTTAAATTAGGTCTGACTTTATCCCCCAAAATCGTACAAATTTCCATTTTTATCACTTTGGGGTTTAAAGTCGGACCCGAATGGAATAAAAATTAGCGCCTACTTTGGACCCCTAGAATCTACTATAATAATAATAGTACTACCAATAATAATAATANAATGTAGGTGCTAGTCGCACTACTGGGCTCTAAATGGGCCCTATTCCCGTCTACTGGGCTCTAAACAGGCTCTATTCTGAACTAGAGGGAGCAATATCGGCTTTAAATTTCGACTCGGGTAATCTCGAGCGAAGCTCGGTCATTTAGATATTATATTTATACTCAGTTTCTTTAAAACGGCTTTAATAATTTTGATCAAAATTAAAGATCAGGAATAAATTAAACTATTTGTGCAGTGATGTCGAATTTTCTTGAAAGGTGGGTCAAATTTTATCCTATTATTTTTTAAAAATTAGTCCGTGTGTCAACAAGTAATTTGAAAAGAGAGAATGGGTGTTTAAAAGGGTCTATCCTCTCTTTGACAATATATAAAATAGGTTTTTAAAAATCAACGCGTGGATCATTTAAAAATTTTTTCTGGGTCAGATTCTGACCGTCGAAAATGAAGAAGTTGAAAGAAAAAGCAATACTTGTGCAACTTAATAAAGACGTTGAAACAAAGAAACAATGATATGATTGGTTAACTTCACGGTGAGTACAAAACATGCTTTAACAAGACTGTATGTGTTAAGAAACCAGAATCTCGATCAACCTAATACTGTTTCATATTTGAAGATAAAATATAATATTAATTTTACAATTGTTTTCATGCAGAATGAATCTTATTGTAACAATAAATAGGTCTATAAATATTTGGTACGTCTATGAATAGCACGTATGTCAGTAATTAGTGAGCACGTTGCGTGAGTATAATGAAGATCTTCTAGTGCTTTTAATTAGAAATTCTGAATTAGGCGTTGTTATAATTCTCTTTTGTAGCTACGTGTTGTTTATGATGTCACTGCTTGATATCATTTTTACTGAGATTTTCATTTTAATTATAATTTACTAATTTCATTAGTCCTTGCGTGTTTAAACTATTTTTTTTTTTCATTATTTTAGAATGTTAATTTGTTAAAATTTTTATGCTGTTAAAAAATTGCATTATAATTGTTTCATACGTTGGAAATATAATATAAATTCTGCATGATCAACTTAAAAGATAATAATGTATGACAACGTAAAAATCTGCTCAATATTTTGCGCCACTTGCTTTATAACATATCGATGTCAAAGGAAAAGGGTGGAGTGGAATTCAATCAATAATCTTGTCCTCTTTGTTCTCAATGAACTGTGTCTATCTCACTTTGTGTTTTTATTTTTTTATAGTCTTTCTCTCTTCTTTGGTAGCTTTATATGTAATAAATCTGAAATTATAAGTGTACTTATTTTTTCAAATACTGGCATATTATGTAATTTTACAAATACTAGTTTCGTGTCTAGTATTATAATTTTTTTTAAATTTTTGCTGATAATATTATCTTATACGCATATTTTAAAATTTACGGTGTATGATAATGCTTTGAGGAATTTTTATTGAAAGCTATAGCATACGTTTTCTTTTAAAAAAATGTCTACATCATTGTAAGATAAATATATTGACGGTATTTACTTGTTTTGAGTTATTTCAATAATAATATACATCAAATGACCGGTCTAAAATCATTCAAATTAAATTAAATGTTTCGCATTTTTTTAAAAATTGTGTTTTATTAAAGTTTTTTAAATTAATAAATAATTGCTATATGATTAACAAAATTAGACTGAATAATAAGATTTCAATTTAAAAATAAAATTAGAATTAGAATAAAAGTCACACAATTAAAATTTTGTTTTTTACAAATTAATTTACATTTTAATTAAAGATTTTTGTTAATTATATTTTTAAGTTTAAGTTAAGCGAAAATGATGATTGAGATTTAACTCACTAACTGATTCGCAAAGTTAATTTTTGAATGAAACATTTACTAAAGCTTCCTTTTTTCTTGTTAAATATAAAAAAAAAATACTACTTATTGCTACTAAATTGAACTAGTAAAATGGAAAATTAAATGTTTTGATAAAAAATTGAAATACAATTAAAAATAATTAAAAAAAAAATTGTAAGCCATGAATTTATTAAAATAATTTAAGGATAAAATATTAGCAGCATTAAAACGCAATTATTTATTAATGCATGCGAAATAAATTTAAAAAATAATGTGTTAAAAGGTATATTAAACGTATAACCTCAAAACACTGAAAGAGAATTAATTTAAATAAATAATTTCCATATTTCTTAACTTCACGATACACCAAGATATGAAAAAAAAACATCAAATTTATTCATTTCGTTCAGTAAATAATCATTTTAATTTAATTTTCTTCTGAACGTACATATAAATAATATTTCAGTTAAAGAAATGAACAACATGAAATTTTGATGTCAGAAATTTAATCATATTTTCGGAATATATAAATAAATGAACTAATTTAGTTTGATTGCCATTGTTAAATGGAACAATTTATTTAACTCTTGTCATTGTAATGTTAGTGATTATTTGGATACGTAAATTAGACTGTAATAACAATGTAATTTTACTGCTATTTACTAATGATACATTTCATATATTGGTAATGGTCCTTTATAACAATCAGTTTAGATGGTTTTAAGATATAGATAATTATTTTTGCATGTTAAATTAATTAATTGTTTTTACTTTTATAGTTTCAAGACATTAAAATAATTAGAAATATTTATCTAAGTATATTAAAAATATTATAAGATTATTTTTTCTACAGTCGCTATACAAAGTAGGTATTTGCGCTCTCTTTTGTCAACGCAAAATGTTACTTTGACGCTCTAGAGCGACAACGTAGAAAAAAGGCTCGCTAACGTTACCTATACGTTTATTATCTTCACAAGTCAATCTGACATATGATTGCTTTGTCGGTACATTACATAACCTAACAAAATGCCCTGCTATGTAAAATTTATTATTTTTTGNTTTAGAATTTTTTTAAATAATCCTAGAAGAACTAGAGCCTTATTTTCATCAAATCAATAAATTTCAGTGAAAATTAAATCAAACAGATCAGAAAAATATTAAAAAGCCAGTAGCATTTAAAATTGACTAACTAATTTAAATTCTACTAAAGAATATTTTTATATTTTGGCATATTCTTAACTATATAAATTAAAAAAAATATATATGGAGTGTAGTTTTTGTGTAATTATTTTTGAAAATTCCATAGTTAACATGTAGTTAATAGGTAACCTCGTGTGAAATACAAATTTTTCTTATTAATTTAGCCACAAAAAATTAGATAAAAATATAAAAATCTTTAATTTGTGTTTATTAACTTTTATAAACTACCTATATAAAAATTTCAATAAAATACAATTTATTTTAATATAAATAATTGAAAATTCATTTAAATATGTATCAGATATACTTGAAAATAAATAACTTATCCTATGCATAAAAATTTAGCAACGGCGATTGAATAAAGCGCGAATCATTTAAAATTCTTTCTTTTTTTTTTGATAAATAAACACTGTTGCCAAATATTTTTTACGCAAAAAATACTCAAGTCAACTAAGTTATATAAGTTATATAAGGTCATAATTAACATCCACATTTAATTAATAAAAAACTAAAATTTAATTATAATTTAGAAAGTACTGATCTAACAATCCTAATAAATAAAATACAGTTAATTTTATATCGGACAGAGTAAAAATAAAAAACTTTAAATACAATGCGAAAACTTTTCCGACGATCTTTAATTTAAATAATTTCTATTTACATAAGAATAGAATTTATTTGTAGTAATTATTATATTTGCGATGATAAATTGTAGCTTGCGAATAATAAAAGCTTTGAAAATACAATAAAAGATATGAAAACAAAATACTACGTAAAGAAAAAAAAAAGTAAGACTTACTGCGAACAAAATTCATTTGAATAATATCCAGTAAACGTTTTCCTCTAACAATATCATTCATAAAATGAATATATTGCAAAGAATAAAATGAAATTCCAGTAAAGCGACAAAATATTTGTCGACAACAAAGACCACAGATCTACTGGTTAGTCATTATATCATTTTCGAACACAATAGGTATGAATCGCAATGATAGTACGTAGGTAGAACACAAAAAGCCATTGCTTTCCTTTAAATACAGCCATCGTAATTGAATATACCAAGAACAGAAATACTATTTCATGAGAATAGGATGAAATTTTAATTCGGAATATTTGACTCATTGTGTATTTACTTATAAATGAGTTATTTTATATGAAAATACAATGAATATACTAATAAGCTTTTCCTTTCATTAATAAGTACTTTATTCAATTTTTAATTTTCATGTAAATTTATACAAAAATGTAAATAATATTGAATGAAATGAATGAATAATAAATAACTAAATAGAATTTGAAATATTAATAATTAATAATAAATTTAATTGATTAGTTCGGTTTGTAACTAGAAATTATTAACCAATTTTGAATTAATAATATCTAATTATTTAATTATATTATAGGTTATAAACTAATATTTAATGTCAAGGCAAGTGTGATTATTAAAAATTTGAAGTAATTTTATAAATTTTACTTGTTCGTATAATTATTTTTCATACAATAAATACTTATTGTTATTTTAATTACTTTTAAACATTTGCAATCATTTTTAAACGTGTTCAGACACAAATTGAATGAAATAAACTTAATATTTGTTTTTTTGTAAACAACCACTATATTTTAATTATAGAGGGGTTGGTACAATAATTACTTATTGTTGGTAGATGGGTCCTTGCTTAACTGAGAAAGTAATATATTATTTATTTACCGTCAAAGTTGGATAAAAAATGATAAAAATACTTAATGTTGGTATAAAAATGTATATTTAATAATATGTTTGTTTAAACAATACTTTAAGAGAAACTATGAGTCAAATAATAAGATGTAGTATCTCCTACATCTTAACTGACTACTACTTAGTCCGTTTATTTTGTATGTCTGTTAGTTCCTCCTCACAGTATTTGGGAATCACTATTTTTACAATTATTAAGTCAACACAATAATTTACTAATCATAGATCAGTTATTGTAGGTTAGGTTAGGTTAGTACTATTACATTTTAAATGAAACTTTACTCAATATATTTTAAATATTTTTAGGGCCTTAACTAGCTTTTGTGTACCCTGGGTAAGACTTTCAAATTGCTCCTCTTTAATAATAAAACAAAAAATACAAAAAAAAAAAACTTACCATGTATATACGATAGTTTTGAAACTCTTCTTCTTTATTTTTTTTTTAATTTGGTAACAAATTCATCAATTAAATCATTTAGAAAATAACTGACATGATAATTTTTTTGAAAGGCCTTTCTGGGATCCCCTTCGATTTGGGTCCTGGGCAAGTGCTCCTTTTGCCCCTGCTTAGTTACGGCCCTGTTTTTTTGAAATTAATATGGAGAACATATGATTTAAATTAAAACAATTTTTTAAATACTATGAATTTTTTTAATCGACAAAAAAACAACATTACACTTTAGATTTTGGGGTCCGGGCAAAATTTCAAGACCAAAAAAGTTTTTCTAATTTTTTATATGCACCAAATACAAGCTGGATATGAGGCCCCACTTAGCTTCCGGAGCTCCAGGCATACGCCCGATTGACTAGCCTAAGAAACACTATTTGAAAGAAAGCAAAAACAACTTAGTAGCTATTTCTAACTCAAACATATTCAAAAATAAAAGCACAATTAGGCACAATAGTTAGAACAAATTTTGAAATTTATAAATTAGACTTTCTTAAACTTAGTAATGTATCTCTACGAAAAATATTCAATCTTTCATTATCGAAAAAATACGAAAAATATTTAAATAATAATATATTACACTGAAAATCAAGAAAACTGTAATTTTTTTTTCTAACTTCGCATCTATAATAATATGTCAAATAAAATTTTATGACTTTAGTTTAACATTCAAATGAGTCATATCAAACTGCAAAAAAATTAAGTATAATATATAATTTTATGAAAGTATAGTAAAACAATTAAATAGTAATTTGGAAAGTTCAATAATAGATATTAGAATATACCACGAAAATCATTAATATGAATCATTATAGCGTTATTTCAACGACGACCCGTAAATTTGAATGTAATGGCAGGAACACAGGATAATTAGATTATACGCCTCAAAACGCAAGCGGCCACAACTGCATTCACTTATCCTTTACCAAACACTAAATTATATTTAAACGTGTTTCATCAAAATATAATATAACAACATATCTCTTCAATTATAAAATAATATATATTATCTATATTTATATTTGCACATATAAATTAATAAATAACATTCCATGCATTGTATTTTTATTAAAAATTAATTCAAATTTAAATAATACACTGCACTCTACAAATTTATTTTGTTCCATACAAAATAATTCAAGCTTCTATTTTTAATTTCATTTAAATGGCTCAATTGTTTTATTATTTATAGTTTAATCAAATAGCTTTGAAATTTTGTTTTGTTTATATATATTCAATTTCAAATTGTTTAATTTCACAAATGAAAAAGGCAATGACATTAAATAATATTATTTGTTTTATATTCCGATAAATGTATTGTTAAATAATACAAATTAATATGATCATATTTTATTATTATTATTTCAAATAATATAAATTGTTGTAGAAATTAACAATGCCATATATTTATTTTGTAAAGCAAGTCATGAAAAACAAATACAAGATGTTTAAGTCAAACTGAAACATTTAATTAAATTTTAATTGTAAAATATATAACTATAATTATCAATTTGATTGATTTATTAGTTGTACATTAACCTATTTTCATTAGCTGTCACAACTAAAATATGCTATAAATTATATTAATTTATTTCTTATCACATCAGTTTATTAACATATTCATTAATTTATAGACAATATATGAATAAATTCATTTCATGTTATAATAATACTTAGAAAAAATAATAAAATTAAATTAAACGCATTATAATATAATATTGTATATCAATTTTGATTGAATCAATATCTCAAATGTAATTATATACAGTTGTGTTTGATTCCAGAAATTCATTCATTATTTAATTTATCGATTTTCGGTTTATCCATTAACAAGGAAATACTTGTTGTTTAAAAAGTGAGCATTGAGGGTGCAATTATGAATATTTTTAGGTGTTTTTTTTACTAAAGAGATGAGAATTATTTAGATATTGATTTCTGCACGATAAAGCAATTTTAATTGCTGAATTTTGCGTTCTCGTTTTTTATTGAAACACATTAATAAGCGTTTAAGATTTTGTTGTATGGAAAATATGATCATTTTAATTATAACCGTTTTTATATATTTCTTTTTGTTAATTAAATAAATTTTCATCAAAATTTGAACTTTGTAAATGCATTATTAATAGTTAAAAATACTTTTTTCTACAGTCGCTATACAAATTAGGTATTTTGCGCTCTCTTTTGTCAGCGCATTATTTATATTACATAAAACTAATTATAACAAAACAGCAAAGGACATTTTTCGAAAAATATTTACATATGTATATTCATGGTTGGATGATTCTGTCAACACAATTACTTAAAAATGATAAATTGGGTGCTCTGAGTTTATTTTTATAATTATAATTAATACTACATAACTTTGATTCAAATAATTCATCATTATCAATTAATTTTTCCAATAATTAATAATATGTATATAAAAAGTTTAGGTCACACGTAATAAAAATTGTGCAGAATGTAATTTCTTCTAATGTTTACGTGAAAAATATTATTTTTCTACAGTTGCTATACAAAGTAGGTATTTTGCGCTCTTCTTTGTCAGCGAAAAATGTCTGGAGCTGCAAAGTAGAAAAAACGCTCGCTGATGTCACCTACACGTATATTATCTTCACAAGTCAATCTGACGTATGGTTGCTCTGTCGGTACATTACATAACCTAACAAAATTTCCTGCTATTTAAAACTTATTATTTTTTGTTATATTGGATAACTCATTGTGGCGACTGTAGAAAAAATCTTGTGTGTGTTTCCAGCGCAAATGGACATTGTCGATTTCGAGAGAACAATCTCTCAATCGACTTTGCGCTCTTAATACACAAATAACTATTCTTTTATATTATTACGAAATTCTTGTATAATTTTCAATGAAAGAATTCTACGCAACTGTGAGGTATTATTATGTACTAGTGTTTAATAAGGTAATATGAAGTTTGCATTACCTTCTAGCTATTTTTACTTATTAAAATACATACCTGTCAAAATTTTATTGTTTGGTTATGTTTTTTTTTTTTTTTTTTAATTCAACTAAATTAATAGTATTAGAGAAAATATATTCTTCAAAATGTTTGGAATGGCTATTCTGTTGTCGTAGAACCGTAATACTTGAGTTATATTACCATTAAATAATTTATAATTACATTTTAATTTAAAATAGGTTATAATTGAAAAAAAATTTGCATCTGAAATTAGTTTAAAAACTAAACGATGAAAAATTGAGAGTTTAAAGAAATTAGTAATAAAATTTTCTCATTAAATGTTACTGATGATTTTAACCATCAAGAATGCCCCTTAAAACCGGGAACAAAGGGGAGATCATGTGACCGTAATTAGGGTAAAGTGGGAGCATGCCTTAATGTTTCATTAAAAATTGTAACGCGTTAACACAAGCTTATACCTTGTTATGAAATAGTTGTATAAATAAAAATCTTATAAACTTAATAAATATACTTTTAGATGCTTCATAAACTTTGAACTTTTTAAAAATTCAACTAATAAATTATAAAAAGTTCTTGAATAATAAATAAAAAAGAAAACAAGTACTTTTAGAAATATAATAACCATTCTTGTCAATGTACAAACATTGTTGCAAATTAAAGTAAATTTTACGACTAACTTTGAAGTATAAACTAGCACAAGACAGTTGTTTATTATATTGTAAAATCATCGTAAAGAAACAGGAAAACTTTAAAAGTTTAAAAGTCTTTCGATTCTAATAAAAATTCAATTTTTTCTACAAAATAAATATAAATAAAAGATTAATGTAAGAATGCTTTGTTTTATAAATAACATTTATTTAATTAATAAATCTTTTAATCAGATAGAAGGTATAACAAATTTGAACAGCTCTTAAGAAGAAAAATATTTTTCCTTTATTAAACTGACACTTGACTAAAAAGACGTTATTTTATTATTCTTTAAAAGATGTTATCTTTATACATTAACGCTGACTTTGAATCTTTTCCATTACAAGTTCTGGAATCTGATAATTAATTTTCAGCAATTATTCTTTCTGAAGTGTTCTTTTTTTTTTTTCATTATGAAGCAATGAATTTAACAAATTAATATATGAAATAGCGTTATGATTTATATTTTTCTTTTTGCAACATGAATATTATATTAAAAAAATTGCAATATTTTTCTAAAGAATCTATTTATTTATTTTTTATTAATAATAAAATAAATATATGTATTAAAAACGTAAAAGCATTCTTTCTAAGTTTTTTAAATTTTTATTTCAATGGTGAAATTTTCATTACGTCATAAAATTTTTCCTATTGATAGAATAAATATTAAGAGGTTCAGAACTAAAATATGCATTCAATGAGTCCCTTTTTACCGATATACAACGATCCTGTTACGAAATACAGATAAAATAACATCCATCTTTAAACAGTTTACAGAGTGCCATGTTAAATAAAACAAATAATTCCTTAACAATTTGTATTTTTTTAATTATTATTTTAATGTAAGGAAAATTGAAATAATGAAGACTTACTTCGAAATAAAATGAATTCGGTATAAAAAATTAGGAAGACCTACATAAATATTAATTCTGAAAAGTACCTTAAAAATTAGAATTAATGTTTATATAAATAATGAAAAATTCAAAATAATAATTTCGATTAATTTTTAAACTTAAAGAAAAGATTACAGAGAAATTTATAAATACAAGAACTGAGATATTTTTACCGGGGTGATTCTAGCAACACTTTTTTCCAGCAACAAAACTATTGTCGCACATTTCACTAAAGTTTTGGCCTCTGCGCAGACACTGCCAGCAACAAATTTCATGCACCGTATCTACGTCGCGCATGGGTAACATGTCAATAAAATTGATTTTCTTCACTTTTATTTACAAAATATGTCTTAAAATTACTAAATGATACTAAGTTAATGTATTTCATCTTTATAAAGTATATTAGAATTAGGAAATTACATTTTAAATGCATTTTATTCAAGTTTAAAATTTCATAAAAATAAAAAATTCATAACTTCTACATCCGGGCAATTTTGATAATAAAACTTTACAGTAATACTCATTAATATATAACAAATGTAATGATATACCATATTATGCCCATTCAGGACCTCCTAAGAGGAGAAA
>CM008235.1:4244626-4257654 GCA_002278615.1 Pogonus chalceus
TTTCTCCTCTTAGGAGGTCCTGAATGGGCATAATATGGTATATCATTACATTTGTTATATATTAATGAGTATTACTGTAAAGTTTTATTATCAAAATTGCACGGATGTAGAAGTTATGAATTTTTTATTTTTATGAAATTTTAAACTTGAATAAAATGCATTTAAAATGTAATTTCCTAATTCTAATATACTTTATAAAGATGAAATACATTAACTTAGTATCATTTAGTAATTTTAAGACATATTTTGTAAATAAAAGTGAAGAAAATCAATTTTATTGACATGTTACCCATGCGCGACGTAGATACGGTGCATGAAATTTGTTGCTGGCAGTGTCTGCGCAGAGGCCAAAACTTTAGTGAAATGTGCGACAATATTTTTTTCCAAGTTTATTTGATGCACATTTAAATTTTGAACATCTTTTGTATATAAATATTTGTTCTAACATTAATACAGATTTAATAACAAAATTATAGAGAAATTCATAAATACAAGAACTGAGACAATGTCAGTTTAATTAAAGTTAATTGTTTTATTTTGCATGGCACTCTGTAAACTGCTTAATAATGTAAATTTTATTTTTTCTGCATCTAATGCCAGAATCATTGTATATTATTAAATGCATATTTTAATTTTGAACAATTTTGTATTAAAATATTTGTCGTAATAAAATTGTTGATCATTTATTCAATTTTAACATTTTACCTTCACGTAATTCCAAACTAATAATATTTTGTTCTAATAATTAATAGGGAATAGTTATTTACATACCAAGTGAGGGAACGACTGGTTCCCGGATGAGTGTTTCGCCATAGAACGAANAAAGTTTGAAAAACTATACTTTTTTATTATAAATACAGTTTTTTTATAGATCCTTTTAAAATAAAATAAAATAGGAGTGCTTTTTGTGTAACTTCCCGATAGACTTTCTGATTACAGTGCGGAAAGTAGAAATTTCAGATGTTGCTAAAGTAACGCAAATCAACACTTTTCAATGCATGAGTACAAAAAAATTATTGCGTAATAAAAATTCTACCATTGTATGTTTCTATATAACAAAAAAATTAGCCACCCGATATAATATTTTTTATTAAATACACAAAAAGAAGATTTTAAACAATTTAAACAAATATTATTTTAACCAAATTTGTAGGTTAATGTACGGCTTTTACGTACAATTATCAAAGGGCTTCGATAAAGTATTGTTAATTCTTAATTTTTGCGTATTTAATCATATACCAGGCCTGCGACACTCGAAATTCAGTTTCAATAACCATGAGTCGTAGGTGGTTGTGACGGTGTATAGTAAAATATTTAACTTTATATTAAAACAGTGTAATAGCTACTCGTACCAACGTTGCCCGCGCAGCTTTTATTCAGTGTTTTGGTGAATATGACAAAGTGACATCTATTAAACATCACAAAAAATTGAAACTAATTAAACTCCGCCTAAAATTTCTGTATAGAATCTTCAACTACACTAAAAAAAAATCAGGAGATCACAACCAACAACCAACTCGAGGTCATTCAATTGATATTTTTAGAAAGTGATGTTAAACCGTTTGATTTAGTAAGTGGGAGAATGATAGAAAAAAGAGCGTCGCTACTGATTTCTCTTTACTGTGCATATACTGTTAAATTTAACAACAAGTTCTCAGCTAAAATTTTAAAACTTTAATATTCATGCTCATATTCAGTATATGGAAGCGAAATAAATATAAAGTCTTGTTAGGTGAAGTCAGTTAAATGAAGAATAAACATAAAATATATACTTTGCTATAATGACATCAAGTAGAAAAAGGAACATGTTATTTATTGTAAGATCATAAATCAAATAAGATAAAATTGAAGTATAATTTTGCAAGTGCTAAATAAAACAAATTGAGGTTATATTTGTTAGAGTGACAATTTGTTTAAAACATTAGGCTGGATTAATAAATATGTCCATAAAACTACATTGTTAACCGCTTAAAATCTTGAATAAGAGAAAAAAGTAACACACATTTTTAATCTCGTTAACTTTTGTAATTCTGATGATCGTATAAAAGTTTTTGTGGTGTTGGTACGGGCAACTTTTAATAGCCTCCATGGTTCACTGTGTCTTTTACTCTTTTAAATGGAGTTATACATTTTTAATTTTTCCGTACGCTTTTTCGCTTGGCCAGCCTCTGATGCCCATTCATTAAATTAAAGCGACGAATATTACTTTATTTTCCATCTTTCTACATTTGGTTTTGTATGCAAAACAGGTATTTACTGGAAAGTCACCGTCAAAGAATAAAATTATTGATAATGAAAACTGACAGATAAAATTTAACTTTATTAATAATAATTTGTAAGATATTAAAAACGTTCAATTCTATTTATAGTTGCAACTTTTTTATGAACATGCATCTAAATAGTTCTATATTTAGATTAAAATGACCTTTTACTCCACCAAAGTATCCAGTTTCTAGAATAAAAGTCAAGAACCTATTGCAAACAACATAAAACATAGTGTTTGCTTCACTGTTGAACTTCAAACTAAACAATCTTATAAATTAAACATATTTGGAAACATTCCATAAAAGATAATTGCATTTTAGAGCAGTTACAAAATTGAAAGGTATCTTATAGTCTTTTGTTTTTCTCTTATAGGTTAGATTTTCAAACAAGAGTATTTGATTTTGTTATAGATTTATAAAATAAACTTGAAATTGTGTTATTTTAAATAACTTTTTTGAACTTTAAGAAACTTTTGCATATATAAGGTATCGTAAAGTCTGCATTCATAGATATTTCATGTAGAAACAAAATAAATAATTACTCGGAAATGTTTTTATATTATCTTTAAAATATTTATTCAAATATATTGTAACAAGTTTTTTATTATGGCATTCTTGCAAGAACTGCATAGAACTAGAAATACTAGTTAAATTAATAATTCATTTGTTTATTATTACAGTAACTAAATATGCCATGAATAAAAAAAGAATGTGTATAAAAAAAAAAATATTTTAAATTATTAATCAATATATCTATTGCCTTAATATACGTAGTGAACAATGTGGTATATTAATATAATATCAATTTTATTTACACTATCATATATTTGAATCGATCTATTTATAAATTTTATAAACATTTACGACCAACTACCTGAGCTTCTTATTACTCCGTGACCTGCCACATTCCACAGGAAGCGTGGGAGTCATGTGACGTAACGATTGCATGCTGGCGCCACCTTTGATCAATTCAGACGCACCCCGATCCGTTTGTCTTGTTCGTTCGATTTGTCTCATTCTTATTTGTTCTCGTTGTGTTCTTTAATGCTATGTTAGTTGTCTTATTTAGACAATGATGGAATGTGAGCTAATAATTAATGATGTGTTGATTTTATTTCGATTTAGACAGTTGATTTTCTAATAGGTTGCTTTGGAAGAAACATTAAAGATACTAGTAGCTTTATTTGATGTTTTATACATATGAAGTTAGAAATAAGTGAAATCATAACGAAAATTTGTAACATATTCATCTTTTTTGCTGTTTCGTAACGAAAAGATGTAACGCGCTGCGTCTGCCATCTATCTAGATACTAAAAAATGTCCCAAAAAAATCGGGGTATTTCCCAAGTTTGGAAACCTCTCGAACATTTCAATCAAGGGTTAAGATGCAAATCCTTCCTTATAATTCTTTGTAAAGACGATTTTCGAACGTTTAATTCTTGACCCTTTTGGGAAACCCTATATTATATGCGTTTCATGTTTCGTCATGTTCAAATTTTATTCAAACGAAATTATACAAGTGTACCGTAAAAGTTGTTATTATATTAAAGTTCTGATTGCCAAGGTTTCATGTTCTTGAAAAAAGTTAATATAATATTATGTCAAGGTGTATGTATAATATTTTTTTATTCATATATTTAACGTATGTATATAGACGTATATAAGTGTTCATTTGGCTGTGATATTTATAACCTTAAAAAGTAAAACTAGGACAATTAAAACATATTTCGATTTCAGTAAAAGTAAAATATTATAGTAGCTTATAATGAAGATTTTCTTGTCTAAGCTTGAAAGCGCCTATTTTTCCTTGTTCATCGAGGTGTCTGGCGCCAGTGTACACTTTCATCGTTAGTTATACTTCTTGTATACACCTTTTAGCGCGTTCGTTCGTTGTAGTCAATGGTGTGACGTGTGGTATAGCCGCCTGTTTGTAAGGTGACCCCGTGTGCTGAGTATGACGCTATGGATCAATACAACCGCCCCCAATGTTTCCCACCCCGACTACTACTACTGCCGCCTCCATGGAGGCAGGATTTTCAAGCGGTGGTACAAGGCACCATTTTTGGATACTTGTGGTTCTTTTGTTGGATTGTTTAGAATATTTTAATGGAAGAATATTGTCTAGTTTCATTGCATCTACAAGGATAATCATATTTTGTAAATTAATTATTATTATAATGAAATTATATATGAAAATAACTTCGAATTATCTGAGCTTTTTCTTTGTAAAAAAAAAAGAATTGTTTAAGGGGTACATCCACAAAAATATTTTAAGGGGGACCCTTCCCTGACATCTCTAGAAAACAACGATATTTAGGAATTTTTTAAAGAGTTAGATAACAATCGAATCATTTGAAGTTTTTTCTATATTGTTGCTCGTATTTTATTTATTATTACAACATTTTTTGAAGTAAAAATATAAATATTTGGAGCCGTGGTAGCCATCGATGTTAGACACCATTAAAAAAAGGCACCTCCATGGGTATCAGTCGCTATCAGCCCTTAAAGAAGGTAAAACAAAATCCTTTAGATTTTCTTTAACTATATTAGATTGGCTAACGTGAAGCATGAGAGTCAAAAAATTGCAAAAATGGCAGCAGTTTAATAAAAAAAAATTTTTGAGAAAAAATCTTATGCTTCACGAAAGAAAAAAAAGTTTTACGCATTACCGATAAAGATTAAAGTGATTTCATTGAATGGTTACCGAGAAAAATTGGCACCCAGTTTGAAAAATGTTGTTTCGAAAAAAAAAAAGCGTCTAAAGTTTTTAGTAGTTAACGTATTGTACGGCTCAATTCGTCTTGTATCTTTGCAATGACCTCCAATATCAATAAACCCTTTTAGAGGGTCATTCTAAACAGTATAAAGAATAATTTATAAAACAAAAATAAAATTAATTTTTTTAATCCTTCAGGGTGGGGTTTTTCCTTTAGACCATTTTAGCTAAATTTGTGGTTTTCTAAACTTATCGGACATATTTTGATGAGATAATTCCAAACATATTTATAAATATGGTATACAAACTTACATTTTTATCAAAGAATCAAAAAAATATTATATTATAGCGAATTAAAAAAAAAAAAAAAATTATTTAAGGAATAAATCTTATAATATTGGATCTAGAGACTAAAAAAGAAAAGCTTGAAATAAAGAATCTGAGTCATCTTATCTAAACTCGTAAGAGGCTTTTTCTAAAAGTCTCCATACAGCTTCATCAGGATTTGAAGATAATATAAAAATATAAATTATTGTTAAGAAAAAAAGTTTTGTTAAATATTTTATTATTATTATTATTATTATTATTATTTTACTCACTTTGATTATTATTTGTTCATTATAATTGATTAGTACATCACGAAAATATTCCAAATAAAATTCTTCTCAGTTATTTACTCCTCAAATTTGTTCTGGAATCTACGAAAATTTATTACGCTTCAAGACATTATTTAACGAACCGAGATTTGACTTTTTATTATTCCTTATGAAGGCAATTATGATATAAAATAAATTTATTGTTTCAAAATNCTCTAGGAAGATTTTGACTAACATTAATATATTGGTATTTATTATAAATATTTTATATATTTTTTTGTTTTTATGCGACATTTGAAATGTTTCTTGACATTTAAAGGTTATGTTACAAAATTTTCAAGTCTTAGATATAAAACGTTTTTGTTTTGTTTTAACAATATAAATATCTTTTATAAGAAATTATTAGTTTTTTGTTTAAACGAAATATTTTTATTTACAGGCGTAAATATAATTTTTTAATAATACAATAATATATAATATAAAGATTATATATTTAAATTAATAAGTATTATAATACAGAAGCCTCTGATTTGAAAATAATTGACAACATATTAGTAATATCTTATTATAAAATGGCAAGTCAGCAAATCTGTACTTCAAACTTTTGATACAAAATCAATAAATATATAAGTTAATTTATATTTTCAGTGATTTATTACTGTTATATATTATTCATAAAACTTTTATTCAGAAAAAATTATGCATACTTCTAATACTCAGATTACAGTTTCAAACTAAGTTGAAGTCATATTAAAAATATTTACAGTTTACTACATTTTTTAAAATAAAATAAGTTTAAAATATATAATAATGAATATCTTTCTTGTTTAAAAGTTCATATTTTTATAAAATATCTTATAAATTAATTTTCAGAAACAAATATTTAATAAACAATTGAGAGAAGTTTTAATTAATTTTGGTTAAAATTAATTATTTAAAATGTAGGTCATAATTTGAATTCGAAATTTGTTTTAAAGTTTTAACAGCGTATGCCTAATAGTAGAAAATGGTTTCTAATACTTTCATTATAAAATTAAAACAGAGAATTTCATGTAAATATATTAAAAGGTAAATTATTGTTTAAATTTTGTTTCAAGAGAGTTTGAAATCTATTGATGTTGCTATTAATTTAATATCTACAATGTTATTAATTAAACAGTCAGTGTTGTTTAACAAAGTATTCTGTTGTTGATATTTGAGAACTTAAAATCGATAATAGTTTTTTGTCAAACTGTTTCTGGTGTTTGAAAATTAAATTTTTTGAAAAGGTTGTCGTTGTAAGGTTTTGTATAGTGTGTTTCATTTGTTTATTTATTTTGTATTTACTTGTCAAAAACAGAGTGTAGTTGCCAAAATATAACAAAATATAAAAAATTTAACATTTTTAAAATTGAAGTTTAAGTAATTATTAAATTGCAATTTAACGTGCGTCTACTTTTAAATTTAATTGTAAAATTTTCATTACTCCATAAATTTTTGCTATTAATGTTAAGACAAATATTTAGATACAAAAGTTGTTAATAATATAAAACAATCTTTTCACAAAATGCAGATAAACTAATATTTTATCTTTAACCAGTTTACAGAGTGCCATGCAAAATAAAACAAATAACTTTTTAACACTTTGTTTTCTTTTAATTTTTATTTTATTATTAGGAAGATTAAAGTAATAGTAACTTACTTCGAAATAAAATGAATTCGGTAAGAAAAATTAAGCAGATCCATATAAATATTATTTGTGAAATGTATGTAGCCTAAAAATTATAATTAATTTTATAGGAATAAAGAAAATTTGAATTAATGATTTCATCAATATTTTATTTAATTATTTTATAAATATAAAGATACTACAGATAAATTTACAAATACAAGAATTGAGACAATGTCACTTAAATTAAAGTTATTTGTTTTATTTTGCATGGCACTCTGTAAACTGCTTAAAGATGGAAAGATAATTTTTCCTGTAGCTTGTGACAGGATCTTTCGGAGATCATTAAAAAAATAGGCTCATTGCATGCACATTCACCCGGTATATTATTCTGTACTATTGAAAAGTTAGAACTTATTTACATAACTTATTTGTTAAAAATAAATTAGTCAAAATCAGCAAAAACCTTAATATATAACCTTACTTTTTTTCTAAGCGATAATTAATAATATACAGCAAATTTTAAATCTAATGATTCGAAATTTTATATATAGTGTAAAGTCGCATACTTTTAATTTAATCTTGAAATATCCATGAAAAACAAAATTGCCTAATCGTAAAAAAATTAAATTTATTAACATATTTCAATTTAATTTCGAAAATCTGCAAAATGAAGTTCGTCCAAATCTGCAAAAACCCTTAATTTATATCAAGCCTTACTCTTTTTTTTTATCGACAATTTATTTATAATAAGTATTTTAATATAACATTTGTGAATTAAAAAAAAAAATGTTCTTCTATTTAGAAGTTAATTATTTATTAATATGTTTAAGAATAATATGTATTTTGGTCTTAAAAAGTAAAATATAATAATTCAGCTTTATTTAAAAAAGAAAACTTTTGAAAATAATTTACAATATTTTATGACAGCTTAATCAGTTGGATTTACACATAAATACAACAATAATGAAATTTAGTGAATATTCCAAACAATAAATAACAAATCTAGGATATATTAAGCAGTGGTAAAATACTCGTACCAGTAACTTTTGTATACTTAGATCCCTGACCGAAATTCCAAAATATCCAGTACTAAGCGAATTTCCGGTGAAAGGCTTGGATAGCAACAGTAAACTGAACTCATTTGTCTGTTAATGTTTCCCAAACGGCCATATATCTCGCAGTCTTTACACTAGCAACCTTGTAAAACATGCATGGATACCAAAAATGTTTCCATAGAACAAAGGATGTTTCAAACAAAAAGTTTTGACCGTCTATGACATACTACTTTTACGTATATTTTCATTAAATTTAATTTATCGCTTTTATATTTGTTACCACGTATCAGGATAATATTTATGTATATAAATTTTTGCAGTTTTCAATAAACATATTTATTTTTTTAAATAGTTTAATTGTTTATTTACAGACTATCACTAAAAATTATATACAAACTTAAAACTATTTATTTACACACGCCCTATTTATTTCCACATTTATTCATTAATATTATTTACAACTAATATTTACATAACTACGCTTCATCATAATCCTGATTAACATACAAGTTACCATTCTTACTGTTGTTAACTTATTGACCATTATTTAGTAACTAGCTTTGGTGACCAAAGAGCCGCTTGATATATGGTTTACTTCTTGAATGTGTCATTTGCCGACATTCTAGAACAATGTTGTTTACATCTGCGAAATTTAGTGAAGTTTACTTAAATACAAGTTTAATAATTAAAGATATAAACTAATCTAGAGTAAAAACGATCCATTCAATAGAAATGAAATTTACACTACTTTTAACATAGTTTTTAGCAATATATAGACAATTGTTCTATCGTTCTATGAATTTTCTAATTTTCTTAGCGTAGAAGTCTTTTTAGGTGAACGAACAATTTAAAATCGAACTGGGCAAAGTCTAAACTGTAACAAAAATGTAGTAGAATCTTCCAACTTAGCTTTGAAATCAGGTGTCTTTATTAACTTGAGTGAGATGTCTTGGAATTCATCTTGAACAAGTTTTGCGATAATTTAGAAATGATTTAGAAAGCATAGTTCTAATATTAATATTACAATAATTAGCAATTTGGAGAAATTTGGACTTGCCAATCATCGAAAAAAATTTCATTTATGAAATTTTGCAACGCGGTCATCCAGAGTGATGGAAATCTGTGTCACTTGTTTTGCCCAAATTAAACTGTTCCAATTAAGTATATACATTTATAAGATTTAAACACTTTTCACTAGACTATTTTTAATTTTCTCGGGTTTCACATCTTTGGATAGCAAAAAATTTTATCACTGAACATTGCTCCTCTGACAAATACATTTCAAACGGAGCTGACATTTTAAAATAAACAAAAAATATTATTTTTACATTTATTATGATCTAAATAAATGCGTTCTTAAGGTTGCTAACTTAATTCATAAAAAAAAAAAACATTGCTTTGGAATGAACCGTTTTTTTCTCTATATCAATTTGTCTCGTATTTAGCTTAAATCTAAAAATATGAGCAAAAAACGAAAGTCTTAAATATCCTAATTTTTTTTTCGTAATCAGTACTTTTATCATATTACAAATAATATATTAAAATAAAAGAAATTATACTTTACTACAAAACAGCAAAGATTGTTAAAATACCCTAATTTATTCCTGAATTTCTAAGAAAAATGTTCGAAATTGGCGAAGATTCCTCATGCAGCGACTTGTTTTTCGCCAAATCTAATAATTTTTTGCAATATTGTAAATTACACATCAAATAAAAATGTCATTTATATTGTAAAATTGCAAATTTTACTTTAATAATATTCTGTTATCTTAAAATATCCACGAAAACTAAAAATTCATCGAAATCAATAACTTATAATATATTAATTTTACATCGAATAACTGGGAATATTATATCTTTTACAATGCTCCAAATTTACATAAATATTTTTCGCATAAAACAAAAATAATCAAAATAATAAAAAAAAATCCTTTTTTTTATCAAAATCGATAGTAAATAATTTATTGTAAATTATATCACAAATTATAGAAAATTTTACAATTTTGTAAAATTTATTTAAAGATATTATTTAAGTGTTGATAAATTTGCATAATACGAAAATCTTTATTAGATATTCGAATAATGTTACAAAATACAAAAAAAAATCTTTAGAATACATAATTTCTAATATATTGTCAATTAAAAATTAAATAATACTAAATATTTTTTATAAAGCATTGCCATAAAATACACATAAATACGTTACGTAAAAATAGGACAACTTATTCTTTTTATTTCTAAATATTAAAAGCATTTCTAATAACTAAGTTCGTATTTTCATTTAAATGGAATAATACAGTTCTAGGCAAACAATGTTTTATTAAACTGAACTTTGAAATATTGAATAAAATAATATTATTTTATATTCTTCGTGGGAGTTCAACTTAATATCTACTGTAAAACTATATTATTCCTTTCAATACAATATATACATATATGATTTATAAAATATCGCATTTTAGAATAATATTATTTTAATAAAGGTGAGAAAACAGTGTTATATATATTCAAATACAGGTATAATAGTTAAAACGTGCCAATAATATTTGATGTAGAATTTTAATAAAGTTCAAAGCGTTTATCACAGCTTAAGAAGTTCATATTAAAGTAAAAAAGGTTTTAATTTTAAATATACAATAATGATAATTAACTAAAAGCACTCAAAAAAAAATGGAGAAATATTGTACAAAATCAATTATTTTAATCTTTTATTCGTATATAAGCTAAATTTATATTTAATTCACGTGCTTGTTATAATCGTTGTGAAAAATCATAGTACAAATAAAATATGCGTGAATAGCTTTAATTAAACGTAAAAAATCTCTTGGGTAACGTAGGTGCAAGCCCATGGGCGTTTTTAACGCCCACTTAGATAATACACAGATTAAAATACTGAATTCTGAAACGAGGTTTAACATGCGTGGTTGTTTTAAAATGAATTATTCAGTAATTATATACGTGCACTTCAATATCTATGCTTTTGTTTAATAAATGTTTTATTTCATGGTATACTATTTTATTTTTACTTATTATTTATATTATAGTTTATTTAATTAAAATAATAAGCTAAAAATAATTTAAAATAATTTTCAACCACGTATAAATTTTAATCATGATAACATAAAAATATGCATGAATAATATTAAAATGAAATTGGTGTTTCCATGTTCAATAATTTAAATATATTATGTAAGAAATAAATTGCATTTTCTGTAATATTAATAATACTTCACATAACAGGTAGAATTTTATTGAATATTTCCAGATAAAGTAAGTGGTCTCTTTTATTATTCAAATAAAAGTAGAAAATTTTACAGAAATAACCATTCTTCAGCTTCCCTTTCTTCGAAATAACAATGGATTATCTTTGTAAGTAGGTATAGGAACTTTTAAAAAGAGAACTTGAAGCAGATACCTATAAAGCATAGATTCTTGAAATCGATAATATATAAATATGACCATTTGTGATAAGTTTTCTTTAGGAAAATATTCTATTGCGCGTTATTCAACGTTCGAAGTCATATCGATGAAACATTAACTTTCATACTGACACGACATGCGCTATTTTTAGTGAAACTATTTTGTAAAATCTACTAGAACTATAATTTATTCCTTCTTCGAAAATAAATGATGAAAAATAATTGTAATTCCATCGACTCTGGTACAGATACTATTGATTACATTCATTATTATTTTATTGTTCAGTTTAAAGAAAACTATAAATTAATATAATTTGTACTTTACAGTTCTGCTTGTGTTTTTCATTTAAATATTCATGATTGTATTAAAAATAGAAAAGGTATAATTTTAACTGCATTATTTTATAGATAATTAGTTAATTATGATAAAATTATAACTGAATTATAGCATTGTTAAACTTTATTACAAATAGTAATGCATATTCTAATTATATTATATATTAAAGGGGTATACTTTTAAAATAATTTAAACCATTCTTTCAAAATTGATATTTAATATGCTTATCAATTTTAGTTTGAAAAAATTATTAAAAACATAGCTATGAATGTGGCGATGAATAATTTATAAATATTTGCGGCTAAACATATTTAAACTGTTTTACTAAATAATTGAAAAAAAAAAATCTAATTATCAATAGAATGTTGCGATATAAAATTATAAAAATTTCAATCAATGTCTCGTTTAAAATTGTACAATATTTGTAATTTTTATAACAGTTTTATGAAAACTGAAAATGTTTTAAGAAGTATAATTTCTAAGAATTTTTGAAAACTTTTTTCCAAATTTCTTTCTTTTAACGAAAGAATTCAAAAAATTGGCATGAATACGGTGTGGAGACGAATAATTTTTAAGATGTTTCTTATTAAACAAATAATCATTCATAACTAAAAATACATAGAAATATAAAAATTTCAATAATTCAAATAGATTTTTTGTACTCATGCATTGAAAAGTGTTGATTTGCGTTACCTTAGCAACATCTGAAATTTCTACTTTCCGCATTGTAATCAGAAAGTCTATCGGGAAGTTACACAAAAAGCACTCCTATTTTATTTTATTTTAAAAGGATCTATAAAAAAACTGTATTTATAATAAAAAAGTATAGTTTTTCATACTTTACTTTTCTTAATAATAATTATAAAAAGTGGTAAATTATTGAATGAAATTTAATTTTTAAGTATAAATTTAGTGCATTTCATTAACACAGTTGGCAACACATTCTGTCTAATTTGACAGCAGTAACCTATGAAACGTCAAACATAACCA
>CM008235.1:4257954-4285313 GCA_002278615.1 Pogonus chalceus
AAAAAAAACTCAAAAATACATGAAGAAATTAAAACTTTAACTTTAAAATTTTCAAAATTCTTGTAATTTTAATGGAAACATCTCGATAATTTAATACTTTATAGGAATTTTGTGATAATTAAAAATTTTTCTTAAAGTATTGACTTTATTAGTTAGACAGCGACGCCTTTTATGAACAATGTAAGTTAAATATATAGGCCTGTAAGTTTTTTGTCTGAAAATTTATATCAGAAATATCAATTTGTATTCAATAATTGTTTATCTTTACTTATCGCCGCTTGCATATTTAATAACTAACAATTAATAAATTATAAGCTTAATTTAACTGACGCCTTCAAAATTAATTTAAAATTCCACAAATAAATTTTTAGTAAGATTAAGATAACAATAAAAACACATACTTTTCAAAATCTTATGCTACCGTGTTATTTAAATTTATTATTGTATTTCCTTTTCGAATTGATTTTAATGAGATGATGAAAAATACCCATAAATATGGTGTGGAGACAAATAGTTTTCAAGATATTAACATTTAGATATAAAAATTATAGCAGTTAATATCCATTTCTCGTGTAAAATTTAATTTGTAATTGCAAAAATTTCATTTGATAACGATTATAAAAAATAAGTGCTTATATTTATTATTATGAAAGTTATATTAAAACAACTGAATATTGAATTTATAACAAAAGCGTGTAATAATCATAACAACATGTAAAATTTCATTTTATAAAAGAAAGTAATTACATTTTTAATGACTCATATTTTATTTTCATATTTTAAAATTTTAGCATAACGATATGGCTTTTATTTACGTTTTTTATTTTTTTTTTTTATTTCACAGTATATAATGAGAAAAAATATTTTATACTCGTTAAAATAGCGCACTTAATTTAATAGCTTTCTGTTTTCTCGCTCACAGTCAGAAAATTTTTTATTTTAAAATACTGTAGTATTATAAACAAGTATTTAATTATTTATTTAAAAAATATATATTGCTAACGTTTTCAATTTGTAACAAAATAATTGACATCAAGGAATAGATTCGTTTAAATGATGTATGAAATAATTCTAGTACATTAATCTTTTTTAAGAATTGTATTGTTCCAAACTTATAACTCATCAATAAATCCCCAAACCTGCTTTATTTACTGAATTGCATGTCTGAAATAGTGTTAAATTGATGCCCTTAATATATAATCAAATAGTTTATATACTACAACACAAATTTTGATTTGATTTTGTTTTGTTGATTACCAGTTATTTATGAAAAATGTCCAAATAAACTGATAATCAGAAACCTGGTTCTTTTTGTTGCCAAATTCTATATAAACCATAACCTTGTAACCGTTAACCATTCAATTTTATCAAAGGATTTCTGTTAAGCGATATTCCAATAAAGAAATACAAAGTTTAAAAATGGTTCAAATACGACAAAAATATACTTTAAATAATAAAGAAAAGTTTTTATAATTTAGTTACATCGAATTTCGTTAAAATCCTGAAAATATTTATGCATTTAAGTAAGGAAAAAGTTCATACTTGAATAGTTATAGTTCGCGTGCTGATCACGTTACGGCGCCACCTGTCTCGCTAGCATGTTATCACAACCTGCGAAGCAGGAGGGTGTGTTCTGTGTTGCTCCCTTGACCTAACAACAGAATAGAAAGAGTGAAACCTAAATTTATCAACCATTGTTGCGGGCGTGATAAGAAGCTGGGGCAATTATTCAATGTTGTAAAATCGTTTCTTCTCTTTTTCTTCTATTATTTGATTCTGTTTTGTTTATTTTTTACATGTTGCTAACATCGATTATAGGGAATATATCAAATTTTGTATTAAACTGTTTAAAATATATTTCTTCGGTAAAAAAACTGCATATTAATCAACTAATATATATGTAGATCAAATTATTAAAAGCAATATAATATTTATAAACGTTCATTAAATTTTATTGATACATTTGGTGAATAATTATATTGACATATAATAGTAATTTATAATTTAATAGCAATCTAATTAATAATTTATATATATNCTATAAAAATATTAATTTTGCAGCATTAGACCTTTTTATATAAAAAAATAATTTATTAATTAAAAAAGATATTAAAAAATGCTCTGTTCCACGTTATTAAGTATTTTTAATATTATTTAGCAAATTAAAAAAGTATATATTTATTTAAATCAATTTTTTTTAAAAAAAGTAATATGTAGAAAGTGCGTTTTAAAAATGGTGAGATATTCAAAAAAACTTCTTAGCATTGTTAAGCTTCCATTTTACAATCATTTTGCTACAAATAAACTGTAGAGTCGCTATACAAAGTAGGTATTTGCCCTCTCTTTTGTCAACGCAAAATAGTACTTTGCCGGTCTAGAGAAGTAGAAAAAACGTTCGCTGCCGTCACCTACACGTATATTACCTTCACAACGTAAAAAAAATTCCTGCTATGTGAAACTTATTATTTTTTGTTATGGTGGATAACTCATTGTGACGACTGTAGAAAAAATCTTGTGTGTGTTTCGAGCGCAAATGGACATTGCCGATTTCAAGAAAACAATCTCTCAATCGACAATGTCCCACTTTGTGCTCTTAATACACAAATAACTATTCTCGTAGCTTTGATAATTGATTCATTATCTTTTTTTAAAATATAAAATAAGATAATCTTGTTAACAACATATATAATGCATGATATAATTCCTAAGAATAACAGCATGTATAGAGAAATTTTATTTACAAGAAAATATTTGTAACAATCTCTATTTTTTTCGTTTTTTATTATAAAATAAAGTGGTGTATGTATTTTATGCGCAATAAGTAATATATTATGTATTATTCAGTATATATTCTGTATTTCCAAGTAGAATTTTGTTTGCATAAGCTTTGCATAAATTTTAATGCAACTTGGGATGATGAAAATGTATATGACGGCTGTTCAACATTATTAAAACAATGAAAATTTATTTGTTTCTTTGTTTATTTTGGAAAATTTTAAGAAAATTTGAAGTTACATTGTCTATATTTGTTTCATTTAAATGATTTTATTATTGTGACACATTCAAATACTTATTTTTTGTTTGTAATAGTCAAAAATAAATCGATAATTCGTAATTTAATTTTATATTATCAATAAATGCAACAATCTCAGCTTTATCGCTTGTAAGTTAATAACAAAAAACGAAATACAAAGTATGAAATGTGACATTAAAGTATATTTTTGTGATCACGTAGCACTATCGACTATTGTTAGTTACAATACAATACACCTATAAAAGTCTCCCCTTCTTTGGTAATTCTTTCATATGAAGGGAGATCACGGTCGGTAACCCATCCCTCTAAAGGTCACCTACATTTGAGTTCAAACGGTAAAGGTCGCGGCGCCCCGATTATGACCACCCAAGCGCCAACGTGGTACGCGACCTAACTAAACGATGCCGTGCGATTTACTCATCACGCCACAAAAACTCATTCAACACATCAATTTCAATTCACGCGGAAAATTAAGGAACTATTTTAATGTTATTAACCACAATTGGTGAGAACGCTTATGAGCCTTTATGGTGGCTAATAATATTTTACAGGAATTCCCTTGTTTATTATAAATTAAATCCTTTTATTTTATGTTGTATTAACACTAAAGACCTATTTAAGCGAGATTATTTTTAGAGGCTAGTTTAAATATAGATTTTAAATGTTAATTTCCGCATAATTTATTTTTAAAGCGACAAAACTTTTAAGCATGTAGTTTATAGAATAAGAAGAATAAATAAGTGTCATTTTTATTTACGTAAAACAGATATTTTATTGTATTTATTCTCTTGAAAATATAAGAAAATTTGAAAGAAAAGCAATAATTTCATTTTATATATAATTATTAAAACAATTAGAAATATTTTTTTGTTTTCAAGTTGTGTTAACATTGTCATTTTGACAGGTACACCTTGAAATTTTTTAAAGGCATTTTAAACGAAGCTAATTGTATTTAAATTTGTTTGAGCGTGTAGGTGTAAAGAAAATGTTAAATGAATAATTAAAGTTTAATTTAGAGCATGTAAGTCATTAGTATGGTGGGTAATAACATGATACAACTAGTAAAGAACTGTAATAAGAAATAAAACGTAGCAAAACAAAGCTAATTGTCCTATTTAGAGCAAATTACCTTTAAACTTGTCCGTTGCTAGTGTGTAGAAAAGAAAACAACACATCATCCTTTTTGTTTTTTTAACATTTTCCTTTTTCTTGTACTAGTTCTTGAGTTCTTGTATATAGGGTCGTCACCGACTCTTGGTGTCTTAAGGTCAGCCGCGTGCCACCGGAAGTTTGCGTGAAAGTATGCGCGTGCGCCTTGAATACCAGTATCCGGTCTATACACGCATCACCCTCAATGATACGTAATCGATAAAAATATAAGTCAAGATTATTTGGTACTTGTTAAATACGACACTTCAACCTACTTGGAGGTGACGTTTCTGGAACATTTTTTTTTTGTTTGATTCGTTAGAAAATTATTTATTTTCGAATCTTAAAACCAAAGTCAATTTAATTCTGCATTACCAAAATAATTAGTAACTGTTACTTTTTTTCTAAAAAACAATTTCTTACACATTGAAAACAATTAAAAATGCAATTAAATTATGCCAAAATGTATTGATTATTTATAAACAAATTTTAATATCTTCTTTAAACTTTGTTTTCTAAAAACTATTATCATTTTCTTAAGTATAAAACTTATAAATCTAAGTAGAATCTTAATATAAAGCTGAAATTTATTTTTAAGATCCTATTTACAGTTAAAAGTTAAAATTGAAATTAACTGAATCAATAAATAACG
The DNA here is from genome assembly GCA_002278615.1 of Pogonus chalceus. Lineage (NCBI taxonomy): Eukaryota > Metazoa > Arthropoda > Insecta > Coleoptera > Carabidae > Pogonus > Pogonus chalceus. The sequence goes on from CM008235.1 coordinate 4,262,790, forward strand.
TTTTTTTAATAAAAGTTTTTAAAAATAAACATAAATAATAAAAGATAATAATTATCAAACCAATTTCAAAAGATCTGTACCTAAAAAAATGGATATATAACAACATGTAAATAAATTGTTAAAATTTCATTATATGCAATTAAAATAAAAACAAATTAACCAACGACACTGAAAGGTAAATTTGCAAACAAAATCCCAGTATATGTTTCTAATTCGTAGTATTTTAAACACGTTTTAAAACTCAACTTAATCAGTAACCAAAAGCTCTCAATCTAATCCATGCTACACACTAAATAACAGCTTTCCTGGTATTAACTTTTGAATTAATGATGAAGCTGAATCTGTTTCCTTGTATAGTCAGATATTCTCTGACCTGTTTTATCCTTTATCATCTTAACACTCTATCTTTGTCTGTCACCTCACTATTTGAAGGGATTTTAAAACTTTTAATTTTTGTAGGGTAAAGTCAACTGCGATGTGTGAATTAATAATAAATATATGGTGTGATCTTGATTAAATTTTACATATTATATCAATTTATTATTGTTATAACATTTAAATTTATATATTTCTACATAATATCTCTTGGCATTATAGTAAACTTTTATTTTCAATTCATATAAACTTAAAGGCAATTTAATCTTCTCCTAAAATTTTTTTTCACACTAAATTAAGAAAATAATGTAGATTCTATCGTACTAAAAGTATGTTAAATGTTTCTGGCTTCATAATTTTAGAAAATAATACATACAGACTTCAGAAAGAATATTAATAATATCAAAAATAATATTTTTGATATATTTATTGAGTTGCACAAGTGTTGCTCTTTTTTTTAACTTTCTCTTTAGGTTTTGAACCCATTATTTTAAAGATTATTGTTAAAAATGATTTTTTTAAATTATATTTAAAAATAATTCTCTGTTGTCTAGCTTGTTTAATATCGCTGGCATGCTGTATATGAAAACCGTAAAAAAGGTTTTAAATGAATTTTCCGGGAAATGAGTTCCTAACAAATCAATGTTTTTGACCCAATTGTTAGTTGTTTTTGGAAATTTTTCATTTGGAACTTTTGAAGTTTTGCATATTTTTCAACACTAAGATTTAAGAAAAATTTTATAGTATATTGCGTCACAAGGGAAGATAAAGCGAACGTAGAGAGCGAGGGCAGCAAAAGCTGAGGGATGTAATATGCTGTTAGATTCCCGTAGGGCGCAAGGTATTTTTCCGCATCATTGAGAAGATTGTTTTTAATAAAAATATTAATTTTATAATGAAAAAACTCATATTTTAAGAAATTGTGTCGCTTTCCTATTCATAATTGAAACCATGGAAACAAGTAATAAAATAAAAGATGCACCCGTCATTTTAGAAGAATTTTTGACATATAACCTCAAACTATAAATGTTTAATTTTTTGTATTTATGATAATTTCAATATTAAATCATGCGAAAATTGAAATAAAGATCGTATGTATAAGTGTTATTAAAAATAATTAAAATTGTCATGTAAATTTGACTTATTTTATTGTTAAATTTAAATTATGTAATTTTAATATTTTATCGATCGATGTAAGATCGTATGCTTGCACTGTTAAAACCAAAGATTATATATATAATCTTTGGTTAAAACCCACAGCTGTTATTACATCCCGGCTGTCAATTTGACATATTATTACTGACCTAAAATTAGACAAGTACATAACCTATTACATATCAAGTATGCGGAAAAATATTTCAAAGTTTAAATTAAAAAAGAATAATTTTCAAAACGTTAATATAACGAAATATTTAAAATTAGTGTGAAAAAATCTATTTCGACTTTTCTAAACAAAATTATTTGCATCGCCATTCGCCACCTTTAAAATTAGTATTAGTGGTAATAATATGAAATGATTCTATTTAAACTCAATATTATTAAGTTGCTTACAATCTTTTAAAAATATTAAAATTATATTATTTAATTAAATAAAACACAATCATTTTATATTATTAGATTTTATTCTCAACTAACTTAACATTTAAAATATGTGGGTTGCTTGCTTGAAGCTTTAAAAAGAAGTAAAAATATTTTTATAAAGCAAAATAAAATATTTATTATTTCTGGTAGTTGATCATAATAATTTTCATAAAGAATTTTTATTATTTTTCGCTTTGCAAAGTACACGTGTTTGTTTTCACATGAATTCTTGCAGAATATAAATGAATTCATTTTATATTCAAGGAATTTTGTATTATACAGATGAATTACACGTGATAAGTTTTGTGTTTTTCATTAAATAAATTGTTTTTTACGGTTACAGAAAATATTATACATAAATGTTTCAGTTATTATATTTAATATATAGTTTTAGCTCTTTATTTAAATGAAAAAAGTATAGTTCTAATAAATTTTTAGGATTCTGTAAATACATACTACGCATTATCATCATATACGTGTTAATATAATAAATAAAAATAATAATTTTTAACAATTTAGTAATTTTCCGACAAAATAATTTCAGGGTTAGTTTATAAATTAGCTCACCGCTGCATTAAATTGTAAACAATTAATTACTTGTAATGAGATAACATCTTCAGGAAAGCTTTACCTATGTTGCCCTCTTTCGGGAAAGTAATGTATTGATCGTTACAGTACTTGCTACACTTACGGCCATCTTTCGGCGAATGCCGACACTATTTTTAAATGGATCAATGCCTTAAAAATAACAAAACGTTTTCAAAATAAATTTAGTTTTACATAAAATAATTGATTTATTTTATTATTAATAAGATATAAGAGATAAGAATATTCTGCATAGATCATTATATTTTAATACTATTTGTAGGTATTATTTCTCAGAATATTTTATTAAATTTCCTGGTATTTATATTATTTTAAGAATTTGCCACGTAAGATAAATTTTTGGTGAAACAAATTTCCCTTTAATAAATAATTTGATTCATATTATAGTTCTACGAACAGAAATAATTAACAATATCTAATAAATTTTATTTTAAAAACAAAATCATACAAATTTATTTTCCGAAACATCAAAGTAAATAATTATAAATAAATCAGTTCTAAAATTATTTTTTATCGCCAGTAAATGCTCTTTTTTAGGTAAAACCGTATTTATAAAGTAAATTTAAATTTCGGCGAAGCAGAGATTATTGAATAGCGTTTACCATTTAAAATCAAACGAAAAATGAAAATTCTCATGTGATTACCCCTGTGCTACATTTCTGCTCTGATTCTCTTGAGCTTTTGACCTGTGCTTTGAACTTTACATAAATTGAACCGTTCTTGTATATATTAGATTATATTTTCTTACTTTATTCAATTATTATTTTATTTTACATAATAAATAAATAAAAAATAACTGTTTATTTGTAAAAAAATGTATTTTTTATAAACAAAATTCGCTAGAAGGGATTTTCATTGTTATTTTTTAATAATTTTTCAATTTATATGTATTCCATATATTTTATATATTTTGTTTTTGGTTTTTTTTTATATTATATTGTTTACATTTCTAAACTTTCGAAACAAAATATATAAAATTATTGACAATAATAATNTTACTTTAGAAAATATTTTATGAGAAAAATTTATACATACAAACTTGAATAACAATAATAAAATTAACATTGTAAATAAAAGTAAATATTATTTTACAAAGTAAATAATTTATTTGATAAATAAAGAATAAATTTCATACAAAACGAAAACCTATAAGGGTTTTGTGAGAAAAATTTGAAAAGCAAAATAGAATACAATCTATAAGTTATAATAAAAATAATCGTAGCTGAAAAGCGGATCAAGAATACAAAATAAAGGGCCTTCGAATAAGCTCACAATTGTAAAAAATTCCAATAGAATTCTTTTGGTGTATTAAATTTAAATCAGTATTCTAAATGCGAACTAAATCGCTCGTGTAAACGTCCTAACTCCAATCGTAAAACGACGCGCGAATTCTATACGTCGTCGCGATGTACCTTTCGCAGTTGTTCTTAGTCCTTTGGGAAACGTTGGTTTTGAAATATTTTAAGCGCATGTGCACAATTCGTCCTTGACCTCGACCTAAGTGACGAAGCGCTGTAGGCAACGCGTGGAAACTGGGTGAACTTGCAACAGAAAACTAGTATTCTGATTGACTGTTAATCCATGGATTTTTGTAATAGCTACTGCGAAATGTTTTGCTTCTTACTTTTACTTTATTTCATGATATTGCCTGCTAGACTTACACTCGAAACTTTTCTTATAACTTTATTTTTAAAACTTTTTAATTTAAGATTATGTTGTGAGTATTACTTTCTGGGTTTTCCAACGTAAACAAATAGAACTATTTTTTTCTTCTAACAGTTAATTGAAATAAATTTTGTTAACTGCTGTAGTTTTTTACGGTTAATAAATATATTTCAACAGATACGAAACATATCATTTAAATGACTCTATTTTTAAACATTAAACATAAATATTTTATTAATAAATAATAATAATAATACCTCAGAATAAATATTATTCAAAATTGGTCAAACATTAATATTTTTTTATTAAAATATAACATATTTTATAACAATAATAAATTTATAGGTTAGAGATATTTTAAATCAAATTTTGGCAGATTAATAATATTAATATTTCTATTTAGTTTCATTTATTTTATTTGTGAATTAATTAAATACATATATACATAAAAAAATTCTATATTATTTGTGTGCATTGTTCAAATTTTTTCATCTTCCTAAATGTTTTTATTTTCGTTTCGGTCGGTTTTTAAAGCATTGTCAGTAACACCTGCTTCGTTTTAAATTATTAATTGCCTGTTGCAATTGTTCGCAAACCAACACCACCTGCAAAACTTGCGATAGAACCCGAAATATGCGGTTACAAACTGGGATAGGTATAGTACCCGTATGTAGGTGTATTCAGGTATATAAGTGTGGTGAGGGTGATGTATGAGCACAGAAATCCTAAGGGATTCAGGGAAAACATTGCCTCATCCTGCTAATAGACTGTATATCACCATTGTTCTATTTTAATCTATGACAAATAAATTGTGCGAAAAAGGAATAAATTAACCATAAATACAAAAAAAAAAAACATAATTTAAAGTAAGACTATAATTTAAATAGGACTTGGACTAAATATTCAAATTGGAGTCGATAAGAATGTAACTTTTAAGCAATTTAGAGGTTAATACTAATTTTAATTAAAACAAATGCATTGTAATTCATTCTTATGTTTGGTATTGTTATTTATCTTTATGACCTATTGTATATTTTAAGGATTTTCAAAACAAGTTATTAAAAAAAAGCATTTATTTATTATATCTCGACTAGGGATGTTACGGAGCTTCGATTCCGATTCCAATATGTCGGAACATCCAATGGTTATTACATCTCCGGTTCCGATTTCGGCTCCGAAATTTTTAAATCGGAGGTTTTAATTGGAGGTCTAATCTATGACACTTTAAGAAATAGATTAAACGAAGACAAAGCTGCGAAGATTTTGTTTATTAAATATAATATTCCACCTTTAGAGTCAATTCATTTGATTTAATTTGCTAACTGTTATTGAAAATATGTTAATTTTGATTTTCATCGCCTGTGTAGATTTATTATTTTCTAATTAAAATTAAAGAGTTTAACTAAATATTGTTTTTATTTGCCTTTAAAACATATCTTTTCTGCCACCGCCTTCGACTCCGACTTCGGTTCCAATTCCGACTCCGATAAACCAAATTCAAAAACTCCGACTCCGACTTCGGTTCCGATAAAAAAACCTCCGTTCCATCCCTAATCTCGACATATTACCTTTGGATTAGGAAACTAAATGTTAACAAAAAATGAACTTAATTCTAAAGTAAAATCAAAATTATAAAGCCTAAGTTAAGCTAGATCAAGTAATAACAAATATAGCAGTTTTATCATCTGTCAGTGTTTATCTCTTCATTTTAGGTTTTATTATACATAGACCTATTATTTTTGGATAAAAAATATCAATTTGGTGACAAAATTCTTACTTATACATATAGTAATATTTTTTTTTGTAAACTTATTAATGCATTATATTATTTTAAATTGATTCAATTGCACGAAAAATATTCATAGTTTCAGGATAATATACTTATTCATATATTATAAATTACATTGTAATATCGTCTAGTATATACGTACATGTTCTGACAGATCATTTTTCTACTTCATACAAAATGTCATCTTAAATACTAAAAGCTTAACAATGTATGTATTATACTATGCATGCATTCATGTATTGTAACATAAAAATAGAAACGTACACGTTTCTACAAAAGAATATAATTAGTTTTGTTTTATGTAATTAATCAAAATTTTGATTAGGTTACGTCACAATATAATCGCTTAGGCACCAGCTAGTCAGTCAGTTGCTGTACGTGTTAATATGCAGTGAGAATAAATATTTTTAATGTTTCAATAACGTAAAATATTTTGTGTGAAATTTTTATAGTATTTGAATCATCCAAAGGTATTTATAGTTATTTAAATATTTTTATTATGTTTAATAATTAAATGAATTGTTTGCACTTGTTGAATTATTATAAAATATTTGGTTTATAAATAAGCATTTATGTTTTATTACGAATTGATATTTCATTTTACAATTTTTCAAGTTAAATTCCTGTGAGAGAAATTATAAATAATAATGCCTTAAGCGTAATGATTACTAGATGATACAAGTTCATAAAATAATGATAAATTTGTAGGTTATACTTAAAAAATAATAAAACTTTTGTACATTAAAATGTACACTAATTAATTATCTCTGAAAAAAGAAAAAATGAAAACTAACTCCGGTGCTTAATCTGGCAAAACAATAAATCTAAAGAATATACAGTTGTACATGAAAAATGTCCAATGAATTAGCACGTACAAAAATACGCATAAACACGGTAACCGCATCACGTAATTAAGAATAATTTCCTCAAATGGAAATACGTTCAGTGTTCACTTCACTTTAAATCAAAACAAATGACCGTCGTGTCCTTTTTCAGAACAAAAACAGATCGGCATCCAAGGCACGCTTGATCAGAAACGTTTAAAGTAATATATAAAAATTTATTTTAAGACTAACCCTGTAGTAAATGTACTTTTTTATTTTATTTCCGTTATTCTTATATTTTATTTCGTAATTTGGTTCATTTGTGTCTACAGGAAATATGACACTGACATTTTTGTTGGATTGACGTCGGGATGCAATTACGATATATAAACTTAAATACGGCAAGAAATATGACTGTAACTAAAATTTTTAAATTTATTGTGTAAGTTTATTTTGGTTACAATATTACAAAAATTTCAACATTGTCTAAAAAGTATATTTAATTGTGTCGATTTGGTATATTTTATTCAAGAAATATAATTTTTATATTCTTTAGTTTAAAATTTTACAAAAAATATAAGTGAAGCTATACTGTAGCATAATATTACAATTAATTTCCTTTACAAGTTCGTTATTTGTCGTTTTGGCGCCGCGTTTCGGTTTTTCAACCATTTTCAAGTGAGTCAGTTTTGACCTTTATGTAGAGTGCTGGTATCTCTTAATAGATGTCCCTTTGCCAAACTCATTATTACTTAAGTTATAATTTTTTAAAATAGATTTTTGTACCTTAAACTTGTTCCGTTAATTATTAAATACAGTATAAACAAATACTTAATGACATCGCTTATAACGATAAACTAGTTGTCCCCATAGAAAATTGCATTGAAGTAGTATCAGATACAATGACATTAATTATAACGAAATAATAGCTATTTGTGTATTAAGAGCGCAAAGTGGGACATTGTTGATTGAGAGGTGCATTCTTTCGAAATCCACAAAGGCCATTTGCGCTCGAAACATACACAAGATTTTTTCTACAGTCGCCACAATGGAGTCATCCACTATAACAAAAATAATAAATTTTACACAGCAGGACATTTTGTTAGGCTATGTAATGTACCGACAGAGCAATCATATGTCAGATTGACTTGTGAAGGTAATAAACGTGTAGATAACGTTAGCGAGCATTTTTTCTACTTTGTCGCTTTGGAGCGGCAAAGTAACATTTTGCGTTGACAAAAGAGAGCGCAAATACCTACTTTGTATAGCGACTGTAGAAAAATTTTATTTAAAGAAAGCAGTTGAGAAATATCGTTTTACAGCTGAATTCATTTTTTTTTTTTTTTTATTGTTGCTTGTTTTACATTAATATGATAGGAAATTCAAATTAGCGAAAATCTTACATTTTCAAAAAAAATGCTCTTCTCTTTTACAATTAGTTATACAGTACTTGTTATAAGTATCGTATATAAAAGACTATACCACTACTAATAAATTTTTACCGATAGTATTTTGTTACAAAAATGGAAGCTTTGAAAGCAAAAATATTTTTGAAAAACTATTTTTAATAGTAAATAATGTATCTTCATATTGAGATAATTTTAAAAGTACTTTACTACACTCGTAAAAATTTCTATGGTAATTTAAAAAATGTATTGGAAGTTGATAGGCAAAACATTTAATCAAAATTCAAATCGAGTATAGTAATTATACAAAACTTTTTTTTTTCGTATTTGTTTGATTATATTACAACATAATTATAGTTATATTACTAAATATTTTTTAAGAGTTAGTTTACCAATTTCACATTACATGTAAAGTAATTTTACAATACGGCTCATAACCAATAATTTCTGTAATATAAGAGCAAAGTATTGAAATTTACAAAGCATTTGAGGTTCTATTAGTTTAATAATTTTCAAATATGGTTTTGTAATTAATTTTAAAATGTTGAAATTTACATTGAATTCATTGTAATAAAAATTACATTAATAATTCGTGATTTTCCAAAAAAATATAGCAAATTAAATTAAAAGTAATGTTTGTAAATCTGAGAAGCTTTTTATTGGATCTCGATCAATGTTTCAGTGAAATTACAATGCGTTTATTGTTTTTACATAAAGATTGTAAAATCGGAACTCATCTTAATTCATGTACTCATCTCACATGTATTGGAAAATTACTTAAATTGTATTTTAATTTCTTATTTCTATATACTAATTTGTAATTTTACTCATCATTTGTTTTGAGAAAAAATTGTATATTTTAGAAACTAAAATGTTAATTTCTAAGATTATGTGTATGTATCACAAATTATTCTAAATTTTCTTACTATAATTTTTGTTTTGATATCCATTTATTTTGATAATAACTAAATAAATAAATAAATAAAAATATTTTTAAGCTTTTAATTCTAATATATTTGGCACTTATATAAGAGCCATCGGTTATTACGATCGCTTTTTCAGTTCTTGTTTATCCTGCTAGTAATAATTATATAAAACTGATCCTTAATACAGTTTTACTTTAAATAAATTTAAATTTAAATTCAGTATAATTTTTGTATTTCAGAAATATCTTCGTTTGTCTGAAAGGTATTGATTGATAATATAAATAATTTATTTTAAAAAGTTTAATTTAAGTGTGGTAATAAATAATAATTAATTTAAAACAAAAAAATAGACCAGTAGAACAGAAAAATATTTGCGTATCGTTTTCATGCAAACAGATTGAATCTAAATATACAATATTACAATTTTGTTATATAGGTCAGAACAAACAAAATTTTAATAAACATTTATTTTCTCTTAGCGTCGACATTGACTGATATACGAGGAATGAGGATGTAAGATTTCTTCAAATCCATAATTCATTAGATGAATATATTTGACATTTGAGTTTCCCTGTAACACTTTGTATCGTTATTTGCATGCACTAGCTTAACGTTTACGAAAATGCACTTGAAATTTTAGTCCACCGCACCGAGATGCTGCTCTATAGACTTTATGAAAAAATACATTTTATTTATGAAATTGGAATACGAAGTGTAACTGGGTCGCTGGTTAGATTTGCAAGTCAAATATTTTAATTATTTAGGTGTCACCTTTACACAAAAAAAAAAAACTCAGACACTGTAATTTAATACTCTATATAAATATGTATATATTTATTTAGGAAAACTAACCTACCACAATATTCGGTAATAAATTATTTTTTTTACAAAGATTTATTTAGTTTATTTAAAGAATTTAAGTTTATTATTATAGTAGCAATTCAAACAGTCACCGTTTCATATAATTTAAGATAATATTGCTTGGAACAATGTTGGGTAAGTCCCGGCCCGCAGACCACCAAATGTTTTTATCCGGCCCGCGAAAAAAATGTAAAATTTATTCTGACCCATGATATAAAACAGGTTGCCCACCCTTGACTTTGAAACCCTTTTTGAAATGGATAATTCTATCGATACTTTTTTACTTCCTTTGTTATAGCAATGATGGATTTAGGGGCCGCAAAATTTTATACTCAATTTGAAATAGTTTTACTGTGAATGTATGAATAAATTTCATTACGGTTTTAAACAAAAATAAGTAATTATCAAATTGTTAAACAAAAAATTATTTATATTATTTAATTTTAAACATAACAAATTTATATTTCTAAAAGTAAATTATTCTTATATTATCAATAAAAAAAGAAAGCTAACGTTATAGTTTCTATCTAAACTAAAAATATTTATGTCTTTGCGGGTAATAAGTGAAATATCATACTATATTTTAATTTTTTATTTATACTGAGATTAATGTCATTATATGTGACAACCCGAAATAACTTTTTATCAGTTTCGAATGAAAATTAGGAAAATTTATGAATATTGAAATTTGTTTTGGTAGTAGTCAAGAAGTGAGAATATACATACCTATTTTCATTTATAAAAATAATTCTTTATTAAAATTTTGAGATTTAGTATTCTTTTCTTACTGTTTAATCCGCTGAATCAGTAAAACAATTAAAAAAATATCTATTAAAAATATTATATTTAGTTTAATACACCACAAAATAAAATATTTTGATTATTTGTGAATTAGATATTTTATTATAAGACAAAAAAGGTGTAATATCCAAAGGGGCCTAGGGCGCAGTCTAACCTAAATCTGTCACTGGTTGTAGATACTATAAACTGAGAAACTTCAAGGATAAATAAATAAGAATCATAATAAATATGTTATGAATTAACGTTTTTATTAATTTTTGTCTGGTTCTAAACAAAAAAAATGTAAGAAAATTAAATAAAACAAATTATAATTGTTATTACAATGAGTTTTAATTATTAATTAACTTGTCTAAATATTTAAACAACATAAATATTGAAATTAATAAAGGTTTTATTAAAAAAATAAAACAATAAAATAAAAAGGCCTTATCTATAATTAATAATATATTAAAAACGGCATAAAATATTTATAATTTAATGAAGAACTTTCGATTAAAATAATTAATATTTATGAATATCAATTTTTAAGTAAACACAGTATTAATAAAAAGAAGCAGGTACTGAAAAGTACCACCAATTTGTTATCTAAAGACATATTTGAAAGAATAATATATTATTTTATCAACAAAAATTGTTATTTATTTCATGTACTATATTCAAACTAAATAAGATTGTTTATTTTAATATTTATTACATTTGATTTGAAATATTATGTACCATATTACAAAGTAATTAAAGAATTTATTTCGAGAAGTTATTAAATATTACATTTGACATTTATTAAGTATCCATAAAGTTTATTGCTACGAAACTATGATATTGCAATACTGAGTATACATAGTACAATGTACACGTCAACTCGATTTCTTGAATTCAAGCTCTTAAAAAAAAATTAACATATTCCTAAATTAAAGACAAAAATAAATTCTTTTATAAATATCTTATTAAATATTTTATGTATATTACCTGCAATAAATGCAAAATTACAAAATTAAAAAATATATATTAATAGAACTAATGTATATCTATATTGAAATTGTCAATAAAATAAATAAAAATAAATGAAGTAACATATTATTATAAAATATAAAACAATCAATAATAATACGAGCATATGTAGGTAAAATAAATGTATATTGGCATTATGAAAATATCTCCAGGAAAAATATCATTTTCAAATTTTCTACTCGCATTTGTATTTTCATTCGTACGCATATAGATGACTATGATGCTTTGACATTTTGCATGTTAATTAATTTATGAAAATTTGTTTTTATTTTTAGTAGTATGTAATATTGTTATTATGAAATATGAATAACATTTTTTACACTTTGTGTTAATGTATTTTCATTTTTATTTAAATTTTTTCATAAAACTCTTCAATTTTTCAAAATTATTAAATTGAATTTTTGGTATTATGTTTAATACGAGGGATGTTCAATTATTAATGAGACAAATTGATATAAAGAAAAAACGGTTTATTCAATGACAATGAAACTTACACTACTTTTTTTTACATAGTCTTAAGCAATATTTAGACACTTATTTCATGGTTCTGTGAACTTACTGATTTTTTCAACGTAGATATCTTTAGCTTTCTGTTTGAACGATACGTGTACCATATTTTTGACCGCTTCGTTGTCGTTGAACTTCTTGTCAAGATATTGGGTGAGCTAAATAAATAAAAAGCGGACTGGACAAAGCCTGGGTTGTCAAAAGAATGTAGTAACAGCTTCCTATCCGGCTTAGAACAAATGCGAATCCGGGTGTTTTTATTTACTTGAGTCAACTATTTTGGAATCCATCTAGAACATGTATTACGATAATTCAGCACACCATTAATGCACGGTTTCAATAAATATATTACATAAATTAACAATTTTGCAAATTTTATTGGCATATTTTTTCAAGAAACCTTGTTTATGCGATTTTGCAGCGCAGTTATCAGTCACATGTTTTGCACAAATTAAACTGTTCTAATCAATTATACACGTTATTGAGATTTCAACAAAATATCTTCATATTTTTGAGTAAATTTCAGCCGGTTTCATACCTTTGGGAACAAAAATCTTATCACCGAAATTTGCTCCTTCGACGTACACAAAAGGAACTGATAGTTTGAAATGAACAAAAAAGATTATGTTTACATTTATTATTATCAAAAAGTTAGGTAAATGTGTTCTTAAGGTTGCTAACTTAATCCTCAAAAAGTGTCCTTGTCATTAAATCAACTGTTAATTCTTTACATCTATTGGTTTCGTTAACTTTTAAACATTCCTCTTATGTTCTTTCATTGTTAAAATTAAATCACTGCGCTTGTATTGAATACAGTAGAAAAGTTTTATAACGAGAAACCGGTTATTACGACCGAATTCATTATTATTTTTAAAAAATTGTCACGAAATATTGACAATTTTCTTATTATTGCAACTGAATTCAAATTTTAATTACTAACTGTGATGCGAAATTCTAATCTATACTTCTATCTATATCTATACTACTATATAAATTTTTAGAGTCTGTCTGTACACTCAATTTTTTTGTCGAATTTCGTCATATATATTCGTTTTATGAATCACTGACATCAGTTTTACCATTTTTGAAATTTTTGTCTGTCTGTATGTCTGTATAACTCAGGAATGGTAGAACCGATCTTTATAAAAATTGGTATACAGAAAAGAACATGTGATTGCGCAAATGATAGGCTATATATGTATAATGCCGGTAAACCTTATGGCAGCTATAAAAATTTTTGATCATTAATTTTGTATTTTTCTTCCTAAATAAATAAAGAAGCATTATTCAACTGTTTTAGGTTAATGTGTATGTGTGTGTGTGTGCGTGCGTGCGTGTGTGTACGTGTGTGTGTGCGCGCGTGTGTTTATTTTTTGTTGTTTTTGTATTTAGATTTTCTAAATTTCACATGCCATGTGTTTTTATGAAAACTGTGTTGAGCTGGACCACGAAATTTCGCCTTTCGACTTCCGGGTTTTTAACGTCGAAAACCTGGAACGGGTGACAGTCGAGGCGGAGTCAGAGTCCGATTAAGTTTGCCGTGAAATTTCAATTTCTTTTTTAATTTAGTGTTTATGTTATGAATTTTATTATTTTCATTATTAATTATTATTTTATTATATGTTCAATAAATATATTCAAAATAAAAAAAGTATGTCGTCCATTTATAATAATAATAATTATTATTATAAATTACTAGTTATAAATAAATTTTAAAACGCCCAACGAAGCGGGCGGGTAACAGCTAGTTAGTTATAATCTTTTATTATTTTTTAAATAAAATCATACCATATTTCTTATAAGTTTCATATAGGAATAACCATAATACTGCTGCTAGATTTTTATCAATATAATATCACTACAGATGCTGAAGCTTGGAAAGCGAATAATATTTTACAAAACTATCACTTTAATAATAAAAATAAAAGAATTTTTTATGAAAATTAACGAGAAACCGAACAAAATTTTAAATAATAAAGATGGTAAACTTAAATAAATTACTACCATTATTCTGAATAATAAAAAACTTAATAGTTTAAAGGTTAAAAATAAATATGATTTGAATATCATAGGAATAAGTGACAGAGATAGATAACTATAAGGTAACGCAATCAAGGAGCAAGAGATTAAAATCTCATTTAGAATGTGTAATTATAACACTTTGCTATTCGCTAAGATGGTAATTATTATATAATTCAATAATACTTATTATCATTTTAAAATGATTAATAAGTTTATAAGTTTACATTTCTTATAATATATTTATCTAAATATTAAAATTATAAATGAATTTATATTGCAACGAAATTAATAAGCTGGAATTTCCGATTTGTAATAACATTTTTTGTTGTTATTATTGTTATAAAATTTAATTTAATTTTTTAGTTGCTTAAAGTAATTTTGCGCAAAAAATAAAATAAAATCGTCGAATATAAAAATAAAACAATAATAAACATGCTGATAATAACCGAATGTCTTTTAATTTGTATATTATTTATACAAACCAATTAACTATTAAAGTAACACGTGTAGCTATCAGAAACATATATTTTCGTACTTAAACAACTTCATATAAATATCTTCAAAGCTCTTAATCTAAAATCAATATAACTTATAAATGATTGATTTCTGTTGCAAAGTAAAAATAATAAATTATATATTATTGTTGTTTATATTTATTTAAATATTTTTGTTTAAGGATAAGCTATATTTGATTATTTTGTTAATTATAAATATTATTTAAATTATGGGGTTTATTTATATCTCAATAAAAAAAAAAACTAAGATAAATATACCCGGTGTATACTTTTTTTTTGTTATATAGGAAATTTAATGATTAAATTTTTATTACGCCATATTTGTTAGAACAAACATTTGAATACAAAAGTTGTTTAGAATTAAAATAGGCATCTTTAAGCAGTTTATAGAGTGCCATGCAAAATAAAACAAATTAGTTTTTTAATTTAATTTTTCGAATCATTTAGTATATTTGTTTTATTGTTATATTTAAGACATTAAAAATAATTTAATTGCCGCAAATAATTTGATAATATAATTTAATTTATTAATACAGTTTTATTTTCTAAAAGAATTTTCTTTGTAATGAGATTATTTTTTATGTTAAAACAGAGACAAAATTTGACTATATTTTATCAATATCATAGTAAAGAAAAACCAGTAGCGACACTCTTTTTTCTATCCTTCTCCCACTTACCAAATCAAATGGTTTAACATCACTCTCTAAAAATATCGTTTGAATGACCTCGAGTTGGTTGTTGGTTGTGATCTGATTTTTTTTAGTGTAGTTGGATATTCTATACAGAAATTTAAGGCGGAGTTTGATTAGTTTCAATTTTATTGTGATATTTAGTAGATGTCACTTTGTCATATTCATTAAAACACTGAATAAGAGCTTCGTGGGCAACGCTGGTACGAGTAGCTGTTACACTGTTTTAATATAAAGTTAAATATTTTACTATACACCGTCACAACCAACTACGACCCATGGTCATTGAAAAAAAAATTCGGAGTGTCGCAAGTCTGTCAATATTAATTCAAATAAAATCCTGATTTGAATAATTAATTAATAATTTTATTTATTTATATTCATGAAAATATGAAAATATTTCATAGTTGCATAAATTCTGAAGTGTTATAATTCAAGTTTAAACCTCCTTAAATATTAATGAAAATACGTCTGTGTGTCAGACTTATTATAAGGGTGGTTCAGTTCGGGCTGCACACCAAATGCAATAACGGTAATTTTCTATGCAAGTGAAGCACATAATATGCTTGCAAACATGGTGCATCAGTAACCAATAACGGGGTGCTGAGGCTGCTGTAGGCTGCGCTAGTATGCACGCGACTAACCTAATTACTCTAACCGAGCGACATGAACCCAAGCAAACACTGCATGCAATAAGTAAACTTACTCCATTCTGCTCCACAGCTACTGCGATTCACGATATCACTGCTAAAAGCCTTTGTTCCATTTACTCTGATTTGTCCAATAGGCCAATGATCCACTTAACGGCTACACATACCAATCAATTTACTCTTCTTGTTTCTAGTACTTGCTTAACTTACATACATACATATACATTTCGATTTCTAATGCATCAAAATTAAATAATTTACAATATAATACATTGTTATTGTAAAAATTTGACAGGAACCTATTAAATAATTTAATAAACATACTTCAATCTATATTCATGACAAATAAATAATAATAATGGTGTAAAACTTTAATAACTACATATGAAAACTAATTCAAAATTAAAAAATCATTTATAAATATGCAAAACTAATTTAAAAACCTCTATCAAAGCAAATTATTTAAATCTTTATTCAGCATATATTATTATTATTTAAATATAAAGTAAAATAAACTCGTTTCTTAATTAACGCGGTATGTTTTTTACGCGATTAATTTACGCAAAAAGAAAATATATTTTCTTCTAGGTTTTATTTGTAAGAAATGTATACACAGCAAAACCTTCTTATAACACAGTTCTTTTATAATGCTATTGTACAAGAAAATATTGGAATGCTAAAAATAATCTGAAAAATTAACATCAAGGCCGTAACTAGGCAGGGGCAACAGGGGCACTTGCCAAGGGCCCAGATTGAAGGGGGGGGGGCAGAAAAGTCTCTAAAAATCATAAATATATAATGAAATTAAAATTACGGACAGAAACAATTGGAAGAATAATTATTTTTTGTTTATTTCTTAAGACTGTTACCAAACTTTAAAAAAATGAAATAACAGGAGCTTCAGAACTATCGTATATGTATGATAACTTTTTTTTATTATTAAAGGGGGACCTAATTTGAAAGTCTTGCCCATTGCTCACAAAATGCTAATTACGGCTCTGATTCACATTATCGAATAAAACTGAAATATTACATTATTTCTTAATTAAACTATATAAAATAAATATATACAGATTTCTAAAACTTAAAATTATTTTTAGTTTTATTTCCAATTACTCGCAAAACAAAACAACAAATCTATAAGGAACAAATACTTAGCGTTAATTGAGGGATGATTTTATATAAAAATTAAATAAGGTTAAGTCGATATTAAAAATAATTTTATAATATATAATATTTCTTAAGGAGGGATCCTATCCTCAAGGTTTCAAAAAATCAAATTTGTTTTTTTTTTTTGCATAAGTTTATTTCTTATACTGTGTAGAATAGCCCTTTAAAAAGGTTTATTAATATTCGAAGTCATTGCAAAGATACAAAAAAAAAAAATTTTTTTTGTCAAACTACCGCCATTTTTGTGATTTTTTGAATTAATAAAAAATATGCTTCACGGTAACCTATCTAATATAGTTTAAGGAAGCCTAAACGATTTTATTCTACCTTGTTTAAGGACTGATCGTGACTGGCACCCGTGGAGGTGCCTTTTTTTGGAGATGTCCGAGGTGACGCCGAAGGCTACCATGGCTCCAAATATATTTTCACTTCAAAAAAATTTGTAATAATAATTAAAAAACGTGCAACAATACTGAATACTCCAAATGATAAGATTGTTATTTAATACTTAAAAAAATTCCTGAATATCGCTGTTTTTAGAGCTGTTAGGATGTAGTCTTCCCTTAATGTGTTTTGACATATGTACAGTTTATTTTCAATTTTTGTTATTAATTAGCATGGAAGCCATAAAAACTTATGCTAGGGGGTTGATTTTTAACTTAATTACCACGAATTAACAAATAATTAAACATTTAATTAATATGTAAAGCTGGAAAATTTGTTATATTAATCGGTTTTAATTTTCAACGTGTTTAAAATTGTAATTTAAGATATTATATATTATTTATTCGTTATAAATATGAAATAATAATGAGAGAAAATAAAATTAATGTTTGTTTGAAAATAAATGAACATTAAATTCATTTTGATATCGTGTACCTTTTTTCAAATAATTATTTATTGATTAAACACCAGTATCTGGTACGATATTATGGAATCAGGCTATACTTACTTGATGTATTTGGCCTTTATTGCTTGTAGAATGTACGTAGAAACATCGAAGCTATAAAAGATTAATGATGCTCTCAATTTAATTTAATTACCCACAGCCTACTGCGTTAAATATGTACTCCATTACACTTAAATAAACTGAACAGAAATTTAGACATATGCATATATTACATGATAAATATGTATGTACTTCGATATTTATAACGCTATAATATTTATTTTTGGTAAATATTTACCACAATTGACTATAAACTAGTTAACTTGGAAATTTTTATTTCTATCAAATTGATGCACCAAAATCGATTCAAACTAAAACATGATGAAGAGCATGCGTTGTTGTTAACAGTGTCATGAGATAAAATAATGCATTTTAATTCTAGGTCATATTTTATCGAATTATGTCTTTTTCGCGTGGACAACTTCAAAACTAAATGTACATGCAAATTCTCTTTCACTATTGAATATCAATAAATACTGAAACAAGATATGCATTCATCAAAAACAAAATAAATTTTTTAATTCAGTAACTAATAAATTTTTTCTACAGTCGCTATACAAAGTAGGCGTTTTGCGCCCTCTTTTGTGTGCGCAAAATGGTACTTTACCGCTCTAGAGCGACAAAGTAGAAAAAACGCTCGCTGTCCAAATTTTTATAAAATGTTACTTGTTTACAATCTTAATGGAAATGTTTAGTCAAAAATTAATACCACTGTTGTTACCTACACATTTATTACCTTCACAAGTTAATCTGACATATAATTGCTCTGTTCGTATATTACATAACAAAACAAAATATCCCCTGCTAAGGAGTATAGAAATAAAATAGGGCATTCGTTTACAAAAACGAAATTAAAAGTACTTAGATTAGATTGAATAGCTCAGTAAGAATAGAAAACAACGACAAATGAATTTTTTATTATTTTAAAATAAAGTTCGTTTAATTTATAAAAAAAAGATATTAAAAAATCAATTGTGTTCAGTTTGACTACAATTGATATATAATATCAATATAATGTCACAGTGAAACTAATATTCCTATCTCACTCCGCACCACACTCATAGTATGCAAAGATAGCAATAGTGTGACATCACAGTAACACCAAAAACAAATTTCAAATATCTCTTAAAGTTTGTGGCGACTGTAGAAAAAATCTTAAGTGTATTTCGAGCGCAAATGGACATTGTCGATTTCGAGACAATCAAACAATCTCTCAATCGACAATGTCTCACTTTGCGCACTTAATACACAAATAACTATTATACTTATTTTGATTTTTTATCTGTCTTTTGCTATATTTCCCAAGGAATTACTCATATTTCTTAAAAAATCCAATATATTATAGTAAAAATATATATGATTTATGAAATATTAGAATTTTGAGAAAATTGCTTCAGTCGTTAGTCAAAATAAAGAAGAGAAACATCAAACAGAAATTTTCAAATTAAACTTTAACCTATAAAATTGTCATAACTTTTTTTGTCACAGATTTATTAATTTCAAACTAATCAGGAAACTAATTTTTTAACTATGAATTATAATTTTAAATATATGTTAATTACAAGAAACAAATGAAAAATCCAAATGTCATTTCTAGTATTAACTCTTTTAAGTTTAAAGGTTAATTTAAATTGTAAACCAAACAAAAAATAATAAATGATTTACTATATCTGTTATTATTTTTTATTTAAAATATATTCGAAATTAATCAGTAGGTTGTATTAAAGCTTATATTAAACCTTGTATTGTTTCAAACATTGTTTTTTTGTTAGTTACCATAGTAACATAATAAGTAACCATGGTAACTAAAAAAAATCATGTTTTGACTACTCTAAGCTTTCATATTACAAGGTTTTAATACAACCCACAACTTTTAAAAACAGAATTGAAATTTAAAACAACAAAATAATAAATTAAAGTATATTTATTGTTTAAAATGTAGGATGAAGATAAATATATAAGTTGTTTTTGTATTTTACCAAAAACTTTGATATTTAAATTGAAATTAAATATTTTTGTTTACTTCAAATTCATTTTAATGAAAAACAAGTTATACGAATTAGATCTACATTATAAAGTTCATTTATATTCGTTGTTATAAATGAATAAGGAATAATGTAACAGTTCAGCAACAATTTAAAATACAACTTGTAAGTTATAAAACACATGAAACAATTCTAATACAAGTTCAATTTAAAATGCGCGTTTCAGGTTCAAACTAAACAGCTTAAATTGCAAACTTTTACCGTATTCGAAGTCCTTGAACTACCACGGAAAACATCAGTAATAGTTCAAAATTGTTCATTGGTACAAATTCATTGTTTCCCAATAAAATTCAGAATTTTCTCTTTTAAAGTAGTTAAAGTCAAGTCAAGGTTAAAAAATAACCACATTAGTTTTTTTTGTATATTTATTTGAAGGTGATTTTATGCGTTTGTAATAAGAGAAAATAGTAATAAAATATTTAAAATGATCTAAGAATAGGAACAGTAATAAACAAGTATCTTATTTTTTCTTATAAACAACATACAATTATGATTGTAAACACTTATAATTCACTCAAAGCATAAATTGAAAATTTACTATGTGCTGATTGCTGTGTAACGAATTCCTGTTGTAACATGTTCTCATCTAAAAATACTTTCTCATTGTTTACAAATTATACGTATCAATATTCCTATAAACCGTCACGTATATCTATTGATTAATCTATTCTAGAGTGTTTCTAGCTTATTTTTACTTCAATAAATACATTATCGATTACAATATTAATATTAGTTTCTCTTATAAACTTATTATTTCTTTCTTCAGGAGGATAATTTACCTTTTCCTAGTTTATTCAACTTATTTTATTATTCTTTTATACATCAATTATTTTTATGAATGTATTTCGAAATATATACTGTTTAATTAAGTAATTGTAGTAGTTAATCGATAAAAAACATTTCATATTTCCTTGCGTTCATATTTTTTGGTGTGTAATAATATTTTGAAACAAGTCTATTTAGAAATCAAATAAAACCTAGTGATGAAAAATTTGGTATTCGAGAGCAAGTTTCTTGTTTATAGTAATATTCGTCCTTTCTTTGAACGGAAAGCGTTGAAATGTTGATAAGCTGAGTAAATAGGATGATTGCGTATTTGCAATATTTATAAATATGCCGTGGGATTTTTTGAAACAAATTTTTGTTTTTAATATTCGTGGAAAATATATTTTAAAATCATAAACAATTACATAAAAGGAATTTTATTATTTTTTCTTTTTTATCAGTATTAGAATCTAATGTAATTAGGTAAATTTGATGGGAATGCTTAAATTTTTTATAAATATTTTTTCTGAGAAAGTATAATTATTAATTTATGTTAATCACTTGTTTTACTGACGATTGAAATAAAATTAGTATTTTAATTTATATAATGTGTACAAATAAAGAATATAATATTAAAATAAAATAAATTTTGGAAAAAAAGGTCAATATTTTTGCATATTTTAAAATATTTTATGAAATTAAATATCTACATTAATTATTAAAAAAATTATAATATGATTATAGTCGTAGCCACGAATCAATGCAATTACGTAACAATAAGCAGATATTTTACTTCGACATACGTTATTATATTTTTCATCTTCTTAACGATAAGTTGATAAACTTCAAAATAATTTGAAGTAGGTCGTAATTTTATTCGAAAAATTATTTATGCAGTGTACGCAGGTTATGTTTACATTGGTTACTCTTTTACAACCGTTTGTTTATGTAGCAACAACGGCTTTTGCAGAATACTCAAAACTTTTCAAATCAAAAATACAATAGTTACACAATTACATTATTCCGTGCCAATGACTACAGTATGTAATAGAATAAGACATCTTTAAGATAATAAAAAAAAAGTATAATTATTTAATTTATAAAAATAATAGTATAGGGTGTCCCAAAATGTTCGAAAATCGTCTTTAGAAAGAATTAAAAGGAAGGATTTGCACCTTAAACCTTACAAAATTCAGCTTGTGAAAGAATTAAAACCAACAGACCATCTTCAACGATTAAATTTTGCGATTAAAATGTTCGAGAGGTTTCCGAACTTTGGAAATACCCCGACCCTTTTGGGACACTTGTATAAAAATGATCATTACTTATATTAATATATATATATATATATATATATATATATATATATA
>CM008235.1:4331090-4341311 GCA_002278615.1 Pogonus chalceus
TATATATATATATAAATGAATTTTTAATTATTATATAAAAATTTGTTCATGGGTTTTACCGTACAAATTAAGATTGATACTTTAAATTAATCAAAAATTAAAAATTGGCCTTCATTTCTTTATTATATGATCTTTAAACAAATTTATTATATTATCTTATGTATTCATATTGGTCTTTTATGTTCAGTATAGTTCAAACATCAGACGTAGAAGGTGGTTTAAACAGAAATTTTTCTTGTAACATTATTAAGTGCAAATCGATAAGTATATTTTAGGTTATTTTTAAACACTCTTATGTATAATATAATATACATATGTTTGGTAGAACACGACGTCACAAGTCATATCATCATTTATACACAAGTAAGCAAAAGAGAATCATGTTTACTGGCCTCATTCAAATATTAAACATATTTGACTGTTGTGTGAGCATAACATTCGCATATTTATAACGTTTTAAACTTGAACTTTGAAGCGATAAACTTTGTACTTCTTAACTTTTACAAGTTTTATGAATTTAATTTCAATTTTGTAATTGTAGATATTATTTGAAATAAGTGCAAATATGCAAATGAAAATATTAATGAATTTACAGCGTAATTAGTAAATTACTTCTTTGAAATATTTAATTTTCCTTTTAAGGTTAAATTTATAATGCTGTTGTTAACTATACTTTATTTTTGTTACGAGATAAATTAATCAAAATAATGCTTTTAAGAAAAAATTTATAAAACGAGGTTTTTAAATTTAGAAAAACTAGTTTTTTTTTCGAAATCATAATTTATTATATTAAAAATAAAAAATATGAAATTTATTGATTAATAATGTACGGTCATTTGCAAAATTTCTTTATTATACGCATTATACGGTCTATTAAAAATTAATTAAATAGATTTATAGATACCTCTATAATTATTTATTAAATAAAATCAAAATATTCAAAACTGGTAACAGATATTTTTGTAAATCTATTACTTCATATTTATTAAAATTATTAGAATATAAATATTTATCAGTAATTAAATGGGGTGCTTTTTATATCAATATAAGTTTCTTAAATGTATATTCTGATAAATAACATATTTGGTATCTAAATTTTTCAGATTACCGTATTTTATAAATAATATTTTTGTAAATATTTATTTAAAAAGTAAAAAAATTTTAGACATTTTTGTATTGTATAACAAAATAATAATAACAATTAAATTATATGTTCAATAATCACTTTTACGGTTAAATATTACAACTTAAATATATTTATTTTAAAGATTTTGCAATTAAGTAAAAAAATAAGTTATGAAAACAACATTTGCCGAAGCCATGTACAAAGTTGGTACAAATATATTTATTGAAAAATATCCAATTTTACAAAATATTTAAATGGAAATGAAATAAGCTGTTATATTTTTTGACAATTGTATTTCGTCTATGGAATTGCTTTCACTTTAAAATCAAAATGGATTTTATGCAACCAAAAAAATTCGTGAAAATCGTACCAACAAATGTCCTTTAGAATCAGTAAAAACTATGTCAAAAAAAGATGTTTTATTTGACGAGGATTCAAATATATCGTTTGTAGGCTGGAAGACCAATTCTGTACTTGCAGTAATTACTAACAAATTCAATGGATAGTCAGATTCATATAAGAAAAGGATTCAAATCTTTGCGGTGTATGAATTAAGTTCCGACACGTGTTTAATGTAGCTGTCATACATTTTAAAACACACTTCTTTGCGTACACGAAACCTAACGTATGTGAATTTTTCATTCAGACAGTTATTTTTTCTACAAAGTCTTTTCTTACGTGAATTTGATTATAGATCCTCTTATGCAAGAACGGAAACAAGTTAGCATTCAACAACATGATGTTATTTAACAATACAAAACATATATGGAAGGAGTTGTATGCATGGCAATGCGGCAGCAAATTACAGAATTAAAATATTAGGTAAAAAGTCAATGCATACAAGATTTATAGACGTGCCAACGATTCAAATATTTCATTGTTGGATTTCAAGTCATATATTGCAAACTTAAAAAAAATATTGGTTAATAATAAAGGAAAATTCAATAAAGATGAACTTTCAAATATCTACGAAATACTATGTCAAAAGTGTGACGCTATTTATCTTTTAAAACACATATAAATGAACATTTAAATTCCATTCAAAAACAAATACAGGTTTCTTTGAAAACAACCATACTTTTACCAGATAATTTGAAGTACTTCTTATTGAACTTAGGGGATTAAGATTTAATTGCATGAAAAACATAATTATAACAAATAACCAACTAAAAGTAATGCAATCTCCATTGTTAATCATATAAATAATTGTACAATCCCATCAATTATCTGATGATGTCCAAAAGGACTTACTTATTTGATCTTGTAAATATTTTTAATTGTATTATTTGGCATTACATATAAATAGTTCAAAATACCCTGGTCCTAATCTTAGCAACTTTTATTAAATTTAACAATAAATTTAAATTTCTATAAAATAGATCATACCATAAATTTTAGAAGTACTTGATTATTATTGATTAGTTATGTATGTATTTTTTTATTATCAAAATAACCAATTTTTGTTTTGAAATTGAACATAACTTAAACGTAGGAAAATTCTTACAATAAATAAAGCAAAATTTTATCTATAAAGTGTTTCACAAATATCGGTTAAATATTTTTAATCAATATAGTAATATCGCATCCGTAGTAATCAAGAATTCAATTACATGTTTTAGATTGGAGATCATGGTATCGATAGATATGTTAAAAGTTCATAAAAGCAGAAATATGAAATAATTTTCGAAAGTAATGCACCATTTGCTATAATGATTCCCTCGCTGTCAATAGCAAAACTTTTTACATACATATATATTTAGCTTGCGGTAGTTTCTCTTCGAAAACATGAACCATGAACTTTACTACGGAATATAAATTCTAGTCATAAGTCAAATGATGTAAAACGGTAAAGCTCGGGCTAGTGGAGCGAACACAAGCACCAATATGTTTCACCGACTAAGTATAAAAAACAATAATATTTTGACTTCTCGACCGGAAAACGGAAATCCTTTCAAAAGGCGTCATTTGAATGCAATAATCGTGAGAAATATGTTTACAGAATTTTTACTTGCATTCTATATTCATACAATATGTCCAAAAATAGAATTTGTTATTTAATATTATTTTATTTTTGTTCTCAATATCTTTTCACGTATTTCATTCATTCAATTGTTTCATCTACTACTAGTAAAAATTGTAAAACATTCATAGTTTAATAATTAATAATATCAAATAATGTAATGCTATAAATTTAAAATATACCTATCAAATAACATTGCAGAAAAATAATTGCTTAAATTGATGATTTTTAAAAAATATAGGATAATAGTTATTTGTGTATTAAGTGCGCAAAGTAGGACATTGTCGAATGAGAGATTGTTGCCGCGCTCCTAAGTCGCGCGGCATTTTCTCGAAATCGACAATGTCCATTTGCGCTCGAAATACACACAAGATTTTTTCTACAGTCGCCACAAATTTTAAGAGATATTTGAAATTTGTTTTTGGTGTTACTGTGACGTCACACTATTGCTATCTTTGCACAGTATAGAGTGTGGTGCGGAGTGAGATAAAAATATTAGTTTCGTCGTGACATCATATTGATATTATATATCAATTGTAGTTAAACTGAACACAATNCGCTCTGGAGCGGCAAAGTACCATTTTGCGCACTAGGGCGGCAAAGTACCATTTTACGCACACAAAAGAGGGCGCAAAACGCCTACTTTGTATAGCGACTGTAAAAAAAATCTTTTCTAATATATTTTATTTTAGTATTAAGTATATATGGTTTAATAGAAAACTATTTGTTGGTTTAATATTGGTTTTTCATCTTTTTTTATCTTTCATTTATAAGTATTTTTTTGATATTGAATTTTAAATATTAATGTTGGAAGAAGCTTGATGTTTTTGAATATTGTTAAAATATAGATTTAGGGTAAACTGTACTTACGGCACTTGAGACAAAACCGAGATATAGTTTTCGGTGGTGGAGAAAAATAAAGTATCTTTTAGTCGTCAACGAAACTTAGAGACGGAGAGAAGTAAATATTGAGTTGAGATTTACTTATTGGTCGTACAGTATTTTTAGTCGTAGTACACATTAATTGTTACATGTTACGTGTTGTGACAAGTTTGTTAGTATAGTTTCATACAATATTAGTGTTTTTTATATGTCATTTAGTTTAGTATAACGTTTTCATTATTATAGTTTTTAGTTATATGTGTTTTTAGTATAGTGTGTTTCATCAATAAAGTCCTTTAAACAAATTTAATGTTAATAATTTAAGAACCTGCAATGCAAGAGTAGAACGGGTAGTTAAATATTTTCTTAAAAACATCAACAATAATAATAAAAAAATATGTTAGGGAATTAAATTACTTTGTAGTTGTTAATAGAATCAAAGAATTTTTTTATGATAGAATAAATATTAAAAATAAAATTTATTTGTTAAAAAACTCTTTGATTATATTTGTTATAATAATCATATTTGTACAAGTTTAGAAAAAATACATCGTCTGTCTTTATTTTTTATAATTTAACATAGTTTTAATAACATTTCAATAGAAAATTATGCTTAATTATTTTTAAAAAATATCAAATTATTCAAATCTTTGAATTTTCAACCTGCAACTGGAATTTTCTAATGCAGCAATTTTATATGAATTTTATGGTAAAAGCAGTAAATATGTATATTGGTAAGATAGCAAAGTCTCTATATATAAATATTAAATTCAATAATTTTCGTACTTTCATATATAAGTAAGATTTGATTCAGATAAACATAATTTCCTAACATTTTGAAATTGAAAATATAAGCGTTTTACTTTTATCTGCAATATCGCACACCCAAGATAATAGTTATATGCACAGAACAAACTTATTCCATTAAAATATTCTTATAAAACTTTAAAGTTCCCTAGGTAAACTGATGAATAAATTAAAATAAATTAAATATAAATTCTGATGGTGTTTTATTTTAATATTTCAAACTTCTAAAATCAAACGACATTTGGTAATGAAATAAAAACAAAATTTAGAAATATACTGTAGAAATAAAATGTTGTTGGTTTAGAAGTTATGTTGAAGGATCTTTCTGAGATTTACAGATAAAGAAAGCAAACTCTTGAATCTCGAGTGGCTTTCGGTTCCTTTGGGTGTTGATTTTCTTACTCTCAACCGCTAAAAGTATTTAAAAAATAATTCTAGTATTTAATCTAATAATTCAATGTTTATCCTCGTATAATGCACACTTTCAAAGGCCATAATATAATTACTTATCATTAAATAAATCGTTCTGTAATAAATAAAAACTATATTTTCTCGGGTTTTTATTTGATGTCTGATTACATCAATTTTTGTCAACATTAATAATAATTATATGATTAAAATTTAATTTTGTTTAAACCAATTTTGGTAACTGTTAATTTTGTTTTTATTAACTGAATTTTTATAATAATAGATTAATTGAAAATTACTTTACAATTAAAACAAATAGGTAACATAAAAAATTAATGAAACTCAATTAATAATTTCACACCTACCATGGTAATTACAATTCATTATAATTTCTAAAGATTAATATAAAAAACATTTAATAATAGTTTGTAAAGAATGATGTAATTTTTTATTGAAATTATTTTTCTAAAGGTATTTTTTATTATTATATAGCATACTTTTTTTTATTTTACTAAATACAGATTTTTTATTAGATGTATTGTTTGTTACTGTTTGTACTTATTAATTATGTATTTTGAATATACTTGTCTACTCTTGTTATGTTATATAGTTAAAAATTTTTTTAGGGTATACATTTTTCCTTGTTAATTTTAGGATAAATATTTAAATACAAAAGTTGATTGTGACAGAATCGTCATATATTATTAAGGGGGGGACCTCACCCTGACAGCTCTATAAAAACAGCGATATTCAGGAATTTTTTAAAGTATTAAATAACAATCGAATCATTTGGGTCTTTTTTTTTCTATATTGTTGCACGTATTTTAATTATTATTACAAAATGTTTTGAAGATAAAATATTAATATTTGGAGACGTGGTAGCCTTCGACGTCAGACATAAAATCTTTTAGATTTCCTTAAACTATGTTAGATTGGCTATTGTAAAGCATAAGATTTTTTGAAAATTCAAAAAAATTTCTAAAAAAGCAGCAGTTTTTTAGAAAAAAATTCTATAAACTTGTTTATGAAAAATTAAATAATTAAAATATCAAATAAATACTACGCTTTACGATAAGAAACAGTTTTACACATTACCGATTTCATTGAATGGTTCCCAAGTAAATATGGCATCCAGTTTGAAAAATGGGGTTTCGATAAAACCGCGTTTAAAATTTTCGATTGTAGTTAACGTATTGTACGACCTCCATAATTCTTCTTGTATATTTTTTAATAAACCCTTTTAGAGGGTCATTTTAAATAGGATAAGGAATAGATTTAGGCAAAAAAAAAACAATTTTTTGAAATCTTTAGAGTGGAGTCCTCCCTTAAAAAGAAACTCATTTGATGCACATTTTAATTCTGAATAACTCTTATTCTTAAATATTTGTTCTAAAATTAATAGCGTTTGATTTTACCTTTATATTTCCTATATAATGAAAAAAGTAACCACCCTGTATAACTCACACAACAGTGTATATCTAATGCAAAAAAACTGACCATTTATAATTACTTACTCAATAATTGACCATTTTTGGTGTCCAAATATTAAATTATTGAGAAAAAGGCTGGGCTATTGTAATGCACTAATATTGCACCAAAATATAAATATGAATATAATTAATTTTATATCGATTAGTTATGCGTAATTGAATATTTTAATATTTTAATTAAGTTGAAATATGATATATACAATACAATTAACTTTTGATCTATTATTTTAATTAAGTTACTAATTATATGAAATAACAAAAAAATATTTTAAAATAAAGACTAGCTTTATAATTATACATTTATAAAATATAATATATTAATCGTTCAATCAAAGTAAATCTAATTAATTTAATTAATTAAAACATATTTTAAACTCTATTCAAATTAACATTTCAAAGTTAATCTAATGAAACTATTCTTGGTTCAATATGGAATAGAAATGTACGTTTTTGTTTCTTAATTAAAATCATGTGCATTCAAAAGTGTTTTTGTTTCTTAAAAATGTAAGTTTATTTATTTTGAATAGAATACGTAATGTAATATCTAAATTATGATATGTGAAAGTTGAACAAAATGGTGTGAAATTTGTTTCATGGTTAATTTGATTCTGATCGACAGTAGAAGCATTACGGTCCCTTTGCGATCTGTGCTTTATGTATTATTCGTGGCTTGTCTTCCTTAACTCTTTGGGGAGTAAACTAACCAAACATTACCTTAATTGAATACATTATGCATAATCAGTTCACAAACTTAAGTTTACCGATAAAGCTCTTATTGGTTATTTGGTCAACTTTGCTTATCAATTTTGATAATACTTCTGATACGATATATTTTTTTCATTCGATAGAACTTACTATGATTGTTAATTTGTAAATACCTTAAGTAAATTTGGTTAGTTTGAGGTTATGATAAAAAATTGACATTAAGAAATAATTAACAAAATTTAATTAGTATTTACATTAATAAAAAATGAATTAAATTGAATGATTGAGAATTTCTTTGAAAGTAACTAATGATTTTATTTTCTTTCATAAAGAATTTAATTATCTTGAATGATTTTTACGTTTTATTGAAGAAAACAAATGTTTAATATTTGTAATATACAAAAATTTATTTTAATAGGCATTAATATGTAGAATTTATTCCATTGTTAGTGACAAGTATCATTTGTCGACGAAGAAAAACTAGAACAAAGTGACTATTGAATCAATTCTAAAACATCGAGCGGGCGTTTCTTTTATATAAGAATTGTCTGTAGAACGTTATTGGCGAATCCTTAGACCTAACTTTGAATGTCGTTAATAAACCCACGAGAAAAAGATAAGAATAAGAGCAAAAAAGTCGATTTTTTTCAATGGCTTATACACTAGCTTCTATGTGACGTAACAACAGTAATTGAGAGAAAAGTTCGGAGGGTTCTAAGTATTTATGGGGGAATTATTCTTTCTTCTTTCTGATGCTTTTGCACTTTTATTTTGAAATATTTAATATCTTACTCAAATGAAATATATACTTATTTTACTAGAATTATTATCTCGATTCATTAAAATGTAATTAGTCTCATTTTATCTGTAACGGATGAAGATATTCCTGGAATTTAATTTATTATTCTTATTTAAGAGCAATTTCTGAAAATATTATTATTACTGTATTTAATAATAGTAAAAAAACAGGCAATAAATTTTTTATTCGTTTCAATTTATAACTATTTGTTTGGATAATTTAATTTTTATTATATTTAAAAGAAAGTACTCAAAATATACTTAAATAGACTTGAGTTCAATTTTAGATTTTCTAAAAAATTAAAACAACAGTATAGCAGACTTCTTTTCGGTGCTATACGAAATTTTTTCTCTCTTATTGCTTTTATTTTAATGCCATTTTTATTTATCTAAATTTTATTAAAAAGGACTGGAATTAAAAAATAAGTTGATTAAGCTATAAAAATTATTATCATATTAAAATTTAATACAAATAAGTCAGTAACGAGGTAGAAAACTATTTAATGTTCAACTGAAACAGATTTTATTTTCAAATGCTGGTAATTTATAAATTTCATTTAAGGAAGAATTTTTTTTTTTTTCATAAATTGTTAGGTTAACATGTTAAAAATATGTTACTAAAATTATAAAATAAAATTCAAAGTACTTCTAATGTTATAACCTATGAACCTGACACCATGCTTAACGTTTGAACGCTACCTCAACTTTGTACGTGTTTTTCCCAAAACTATTTTTCAAATTGGTGAGAGCATTAACTCAAAATTTTTTTAACCAATCCCGCTGATTTTTTTTACATATTCAAATCATCATTTATTTTTCTCAATTTTTTTCCGCTTCAATTTGGAACCCATTTAAAAGGCTACTATAATTTGTTTTTAAACTAAAAAAATTGAGAAAAAAACTCAAAAATTTTATATTTTTATATCAAAATTTTTTGAACTTTTTTTTGGATTATGGACAAATTACGACTGTAAATAATAATAAATATTATTTTTCTACAGTTGTTATACAAAGTAGGTATTTTGCACTCTCTTTTGCCGACACAAAATGTTACTTTGCTGCTCTAGAGCGACAAAGTAGAAAAAACGCTCGCTAACGTTACCTACACGTTTATTACCTTCACAAGTCAATCTGACATATGATTACTCTGACGGTACAATATATAACCTAACAAAATGTCCTGCTATGTAAAATGTATTATTTTGTGTTATAGTGGATGGCTCCATTGTGGCGACTGTAGAAAAAATCTTCTGTGTTTTTTGAGCGCAAACGGACATTGTCGATTTCGGGAGAATGCCGCGCTCCTAAGTCACGCGGCAACAACCTCTAAATCAACAATGTCCCACTTTGCGCTCTTAATACACAAATAGCTATTCCTTTATTTTATATAATAATCAAAACCTCCAGAACTTAAGCTCACGCTAATTAACGAACTTGCGACCCGACCCGTCTTTGCCAAAAAACATCCTTAAAAGTCTATCATGTTTGATAATTTTGCATTTAAAAAAATTACTGTAAAAGCTAAAAGATTAATCAAACAGTATGTAAAAATTCAAATATAATAGTTTAAGCGTTCGTTTAAAAAAAAAGATTATTTGCGATTAAAATTCAGCATTCAATAGCGCGTTGTATGAAATATCTTTGGGGTGTTATTGGAATTCGCGTTGTAAGAACACGACTGATATGAGAATCCATAGTATAATAGTTTTAGTTGAAGTAATTTAATTGAAAATAAAACAATAAAAGCTAATCCAATAATGTTTTAATTCATAGCTAAATGTAAATTTTGTCTGTACTATAATTATTCACAAAGCGAAACAGGTCGTTGTATGATACTAATAAAATACAGCAAATACAGGTATAAATTTTGTATTATAAATATGCACAAGAAGCAAATTTATTAACACGAGTTTAAATAATCAAGTTATAATCTAGGAAATAATCTACATAAAGTCAAAACGTAAGCGACTTCGTTTTATATAGTC
>CM008235.1:4341411-4352366 GCA_002278615.1 Pogonus chalceus
AATGATTCCGATTTAAAATGTTTTGCATCTTTATACTTATTGAAATTTGTATTTGATTTTGTATATCACGCAAGAAATAATGGTAACATTTGTTAAAAAATATGATTGCTATTTTAGGAACTAAATTATTAAGTTTTATTTATTATAATAGAATAAAATATTTTGGAAAATATATATGAAGTTTTATGAATATTAGATTAAAAGTAAGAATATCACCATCGTCATAGTTGTTCTGATGAAGAAAAATATGCGATTGTTATTCCAGTATCGTGTATTTCTCTAGTGAGCATGGCTTGGCTTAACAAGAACTTGCAACTTGCCATAGTATTGAGAAGAACAGGCAAAGCGAAAGCGCACATGAACGAAACCCCACAGTGCACTACATTAAGCACAGTACCGTAATGCAAATATTTAAATTGATGCATTAAATAATCATTTTAAAACAACTATTTTAAATAATACATATAGATTTCAATGTTATATAAAATTTTATCATTATATTTNAATTGATGCATTAAATAATCATTTTAAAACTATTTTAAATAATACATATAGATTTCAATGTTATATAAAATTTTATCATTATATTTAACTCTATATAATTTAATAAAATTACTGTAAATTCAAATTTACTTTTTAAGTAGATATGTATAATTGATAAAATTTGGTATTATACATATGTATAATAAAAATGATTTAAGAAATGTATAAATTCAAAAAACTACAATTTATAACTCTGGCTTATTTTTTTAACTAATTTTTAGTTTATTTGTTCAAATATTATATTAAGACTGATCAATCAATACATTTTTTCATTAATTTAACTAAAATTTATTGATAATTTTTCATAAAATGATCCTTGAGTAAAAAGTTACATTTTCTTATATAAAGAAAATAACAAATTGAAAAAAATAGTAAGGCTGCATTCAATGACAATAAAATTAATCATTGTATGTATTCGCTATTCAAATTTAATTATAGAAAACGAAATGTAAGATATACAAATGCAAAAATGTTTACTTAAGATGTTGTGAGTCTTACAGCATATGTAATATGATTTTTGTTAACATTTTGTGCTTTTATCATTCCATATTATGAAAAAATATCCATTTGTTTATTCAAAAATTCACCATTAGGTCTCGCAAATGATGATGGAAACAGAGTGAGTTCTCGAAACGTTTTGCAATTAATAAAAATGAAGATAATTTTGTTTCTATAATTTTTATTTTATTGGAACTGACAATGGATAAAGTCCTATTAAAAGTATCTAATATCAAAAATTCTAAGAATGAATCTATAGCAGTTCAAATAAATATTGGATAAAATAATTTTGAATTTTTGTAAACTATAAAATTTAAAAATCTATAATACCAATAATTTTTTAAAAAGGAATGAATATGTTTTTATTACATTAAAAAGATAAATATGTACATAAGGAAATTATTTTCAAATTTTTAATGTTATTGCTTTTTATTTTGAATATAAAATGATTTTAGAATTTAAATAATTCGTTGAATGAAACAATAGTTGTCTATGGATATTTGAGTAAAATTAAATATAAAAATAGAGTAACTAAATTTGAACGAATTTTGAATAAGGCCCTGGAATCATTGGTCTCGTAGTAAAAAGTGATCCCCGCGGAGGCGTCTGCAGATCCGCGGGCGGCACAAGAACGAGGAGCCTCGTTGCCGAGCGATAGTAGCGGCGGTAACGGCACCAAGTTTACGACGCTGCGACGTACGGGGGTTGGAACATGGTGGCTCTTGGTACTACTACGAACGTCGTTTGCTAGCAATGGCAATGGCAATAGGATCATGGGATGAGGTTCTTTCCGCGCTGCAGACTACGAAGAAAAGCATCAAGAACAACGCGAACAAACCAACGGGTAACGAGAACTATACCACTATTATATGGCACCTATCTAAACACTAGTTACGGAATCATCTTACTCTAGCATCATATTTCAATAAACCAATTCGTAAGAATCACCAAAATTCTTTTTAAAAACAAAATTAAAAATTAGTTAAACAAAATGAAAATAAATTTAAAATAAAATAAAATATATGTACTTATGTATATAGTAGTTCGTTATCATTCGATTTTAAAGTAACAAACTTCATTAAAAAGAATAGTGGTTTTATATTATTTGAAATGAAGTAAAATGAAAACGGTTCATACAATTTTTAAATATTATTTATTTTTTCTAAATGTATAATTAATAATTGAATATTTAAGGAAATTAGCATATTTCGACTGATAACGTGTATATTTAATTAATTAGCATCCTTAAATGATGTCGTTAATGAGAGAAGAAAAGCAAGGCCGGTTCTGGTTTGAACAGACAAGCACCATCGCAGCAGTAGAATCCAGTGCCAGCAGCACTAAAAGCAGCAGTAAGCAGAAGACAGGAAAAAGGGGTGGAGTGAGGCAGACGACAAGCGACAAGCGACACCAAAGAAGCGGAGAGCCAACGCTATTTTCTGCAGACTGCTGTAATGCGACTGCAAGGCAACGGCAAACAGGGCCCTACATACTCCGTGACTCCATTCCACGTCAGTATAGTTTTTGCTGCTGCTAGTAGTTTCTGTTCACATCCCCAGAGAGCGGCCAAGTCACCACGCGTTTCTTCTTTAATAAGACGGGCGCCGCATCGTAAATTATCTTCGTGTAACTGCTCGTAATTATGTTGCGATGCACAGTCCATAATGCCACAGCCCCGCTATGGAGAAATCGTAAAAGTAAATGTGCCTTTTGTTTTAAGGGAAGTGCTATACACATTGGATCCTTGTTTCTTGCTAACACATATCATAAGAAATACACAATGTGCTATATATGATGTGTACGTACTGTGTTTTTATTTAATGAAAGAATTATTTCTCTCAAAATGATACTTTAATACTATTTTTACTTATTAAAACACTTTCGTATCAATCTAATTTCAAAATAAATTACACAGTAATCATATTATCATCATACACTACTACAAATACTCAAATAATAATAATAAAACTATTTTTAAATAGAACAATGTCTTTAATACATTTATTTAAGTCGAAAAGTAAAAATTTTATAAACAGTAATAACCGTAATCGAAGAATTTATGTATTTACGACTATAATTGTTTTATTGGTAATAAAAGTGGTGCAGAGATTCAAATGCATCCAAAATAAAATGCGAAAGCCATTCGAAAATAATGGTTAGTTACAACAACAAGCAGAAGCAGAACGACAATCCCTTTTTGCAACATCTTAATATCATTTCATCCCGAATGGCGCATTTTTCGAGGGTACTCTGGTACTCGTCTTGTCGTCTCGTCATAGTCCTACAATTCCAACTCCAACCCATCTGAACATGAACGCATCATCACATTGATTCGTAAGGTAGGCACGAATACACAGCGGGAAGAAGGGTAGTTCACGCTGACATTTCAAACGTTAGAACAGGGTCCATCCCTCGATCCTCCAAATAAGTACAGAACCCTTCGCTATATAGAACATTCGATGTTCAGTCGGGAAGGTTTCGTCCCTTTGGGCTGCCTGTTAGAGTCCAGCAAAAGCGGGGGCGGCAATATATGGATGCCGGTCCAACGGACACCCCACTAATCAATCTACCCTCTTCGTAGTGCGGCGACGTTCCTATCCCAATCCTCTCTACACCCTTATTCGCTCTTATTTCGTTCTGTTATTCTTCAGCAGCGGGTCGGATGTCCAAAGCCTTGTGGAAAGTAAGCAAAAGCAATTAAGTTACCAGCGGAGGGTGCCTATTGTGTTCCACAAAACAGAAACTGGAGTATGAGGTAAAGGGTGCTTGGTTACTTACGTGCCAGAAAACATATCAAATATCGTACCGTTCTTATATGCATCTATTACACAATTATTTCAAAGATCATTAACACTAATTACACAATATTTATACACAAACAAAAACATGATAAACTGATCACTATTATTACAAAAAAAGAATATTTGAAAAATAAAAGTTCACAATTGTATGACTTTAAAATCAAGTTCGTTTCATCATTTATATTTAAGATTAATAAAAATGATACTAATTAAATCATTCACTATGTACATATATTCTTCAAGTATCTATCTACCTATACGATAATTTACAAATTATGTATATTTGTTAAGTGTGAAAAAAATTGAAAAAAAAAAAAAAACTAGTACAAAATAATAGAAAATAATGAATAATATATTTTAGTAATTATATTATGATGTATGCAAAAAAGGTGTATTGATGATGATATTATAATACGTAAGTATATAGATACATACATACACATAGAGTACGTAAATGAATATATTGCTTGTGGACATGCGATGCTATGGCACAATGTGTTTGTGCGCAAAGGAGCACGGATTGGAGAAATGACCAGTTATATGTTAGAGAGGAACCCAACCGCCAACCCGTATTCCTGGCTGCGTTGCTGTGGCTCCGAGGTTGGCGGAGGATGTTCGGTGGTGGTGGCGGCAGCTAGTCGCAAAGGCCACGAAGAGTTAGTGAAGTGAGGGCTGAGAGGAAA
This sequence comes from Pogonus chalceus, assembly GCA_002278615.1. Lineage (NCBI taxonomy): Eukaryota > Metazoa > Arthropoda > Insecta > Coleoptera > Carabidae > Pogonus > Pogonus chalceus. The sequence goes on from CM008235.1 coordinate 4,345,937, forward strand.
GGGCGAACACAGTTCGGGACGTGTAGGAATCCGGCGAACATTGAACGTAGGTCACCGGATCTGATAACGAGCTTTCGAGAAGACGTCCCGTCACGCATGAGAGATACGATGCCGGAGCGCAAAACCTTCCAAAGGTTTCCGCCGCCACGACCACGCCAACCCCACTGTGCTACGTTTTATAAAGCTTTTTGGGGAAAAGCGGACCGACCGAACCGCTCGGCCATCTTGGGTCCAAGCCAAGGACGAACTTTTAGATAAATGAAAACGGAGGGAAAGCATGGCTCTAGGCACAATCCGAAACCCGATGCTACCCACAGGCGAAAGCCTGGGATTCATCATTTCTCCTTCATCAAAGCCAAAATTAACACTTTGTAAAGAATACCTATACCTATTTTACTAAATGTACATATATACATACTACATAGTAAATTGATACCAATAGATCTTTCATCAAACTATTTTAAATATATTTATCTATGAATAATTTTTTAATAAATTTGAAATAATGAATGCAAAACGAAAATACTTTTGTACTTACATACGCACATATACGTATGCATATATGCATATGTGTAATCATATTTATGATACTCCTCACAATCGCAACAATTTTATGACGCGAAACCGGTTGCCGTCAAGATAGTAAGTACTGATTTAAAAAAATCGTCGGAGAACGTTTTATACATTTTTCCGCCTTGAATTTATTTCGAAAGTAATAACAGTGATCTATAGCTATGTATATACATACAAGTATGTCGCAAAAACTGTTCTTATAATCAAGGTTACTTTTTTATTTATTATTATTATGCATTTGTTATATATATATATATATATATATATATATTTGTGCAAAAATTAACTAAAGCTTTTCATATTATATTTTTGCTGTTAAATTTCTTAAGGTAACAATTAATATTTAAACGCATGTTGAAATTTAAATAAATAAATATATTTTTAATGGATTAGACTTTTGTATATACGTATGTATGTAAGAATTGCAAAATTGATAACGAATGGAATAGCTGGATGCGTGTGCCGCGGGTGAACGGCCGCCACTGTTAGCAGGGCTTGGACATCACCGCCACCGTTCGACCTCCTCCTCCTTTGCGTCGCCCATATCACGTCACAGATTGAGCCGCACCCTTGCGTGTCGCGACCACACTGCAAATACATACCATAACTACGGACCACGTCCAGCTAAATTAAGTCGCATCTCACATCGTTCTTATATGAAATTCAACAAAAACTTTATTTTGGAATTTTCATAAGAATTTACTAATTATAAATGATTATTAAAAACAAATACTCCCATTATAATAATAAATGCAAGTTATCAGAATTTATTTGATAATAAATAAAGATTTTCAAATAATTACTGTTCATTTATTTAAAAAAAGTAAAGTTTTAGTTACGTACCAGGAAAATATCAACAATTATTTATATTAATTATATTTTTATTTTCAATTCCAGATTATTCATTTCAATTTTTTAAGTATTGAAAAATTGCATTTTTTAACTGATAGCACTATCAACTTGAATTCCAATATTATATATTTCTTTAAAATTAATAAGAACTATTTCACAATTATTTTCAGTTTTTTAAAATTCTGTGCTTAAATCATTAAAATATTACTACTTTTTAATGTTAAAAAAAAAACTTAATTAAAATCAATTCATTTTCGTTTTCAGGTTATAATAAATTTGACACATTCTTCTTGATTAAACAAAGCATTTTAAATTATACCTATTTTCTGGTTTTTGTGTTATAGTCAAAAAGAGTAAAAAATGTATATAAAATAAAATGAATGTGAAAATTTATATTGATATCGAGTTGCGGCATGGCTGTTGTACAACCGTACTTGGTGATAAATCATCGCAAGTTGTGTGCGCAACGGACATACGAAGAAGAACTTTCGACAACTTTGCACCGACATCGACTACACTACAGTCTACCTTATTTTAACGCTTTTTTTCGATATTGCTAAAAATATTTACTTCAGTTAAAACTACATATAATCTTAATCTTATTCAAAAATGTAAGGTTAATTTGTATTACTGATATAATTAGCTATAAGTATAACTAATTACATACTTAAATATTAAAATCAGAATAATAAATATCCGGGATAAATAATTTATCTGTTTACCCTAAGGATAATCTTTTTCATTTCCAATGTTATTTAAATAATAAATGCCGAAATAAAAATAAAAATAAAAATTATTTGAATATATTATTTTAAAAACCCTAGAAATTTGGTATAAGAGATGCACAAGAACACTTGGTCCACACATAATTTATTTCACGTGACAGTATGATGTGTTTGGTATAAGATTCCGTACATTTTCATGCAAATTCTAAGGTTTCTTTTCATTAAACAACTTCTTAAAATCGCATCGCGATTAATTTTTTTTAGATAAAATATGCGTTTGGTACATTAGATACATACTTATTTATAATATACAATAGAATTATTAAAATAACATACTTAATGCATATAGAACTTTTTTGCAATTGAAAAAATATATATTTTACTTACCTTTATCTAAATTATTTATCAAAGTCACTAATTCATAAATAAAACATTTCACTATATTTTTAAAAGTTTTTGTTTTTAAAATCGTCCGCATTTTTGTTTAATTAATGTACATTTTTTGTAATGTATATGAATAATTAAATTAAATCTAGATATTTAAGTAAATAAATATTATATAAAATATAATTTTTATAAAAAAATAAACACAAAAATAAAGGGCTAAATAAAACTAGGATTTATTAGATAAGTAATATTTGTACATAAAGAAAATAATAAAATATATGTATGTGAATAAGGTTGAAGCATTTTTATATTTGATCTATTGATTGATCAATTATCGTAAATGTCCAGGACCGTACATATTATAATACAATGTGTATTTGATGAACTCAATATAATTAAAAAAGAATGGTAATAAATCACTTACCGTTTTTTCAAATTTGAGAGCATCTTCATCGGTACAGCCGAGACTGCGCATATATTTCAAATAGGTAGTGGTGATTGGTAGACTATAGTCTATCTCGCCTTCTGGAAATCTGGCTGTAGGCCGTGATTGGTCTGTTCCAAGTCCTTGCACAGGCGACCACAATTTAGGTGCTGGTGATCGCTCTTTTTCTCGACTGTTACCGTCTGATAAATGATTGAGGTGTCGTTTTTTTGGTGGCGTGCAAATCTTTGGTGGCGATGGCGAGTTCCTTGAGGTCAGATTGCACACGTCTAACGGGTTACTAGAACGTTTCGGTGCTGGCTCTGGTGTGCTCGTCCGTAATGGACCCTCGATTTTCGTTTGACTTTGAGTGATCTCCAGTTTTCCTGCTGCGTCCCATGACGTGCCATGATGGTGCGAAACACGATGATGACCATCTTTATCTTTAGCACCGGCGATGGGTAATCCATAGTAATCTAAGGGCGGTTGTGCCTCAGCCGCGGGTAAGCTTGGAGGTGGTGCGGCGGGCCCGATATCTGTCAATGCTCTGGGGGCGGCAGCAGGAGGCAAAGGAAGTGTAGGGCTTGGACTGGGTGTAGGAAGAACACTAGCAGGTTGTGATACTGTTGGCATTAGTGTTGTTGGAATTGATGGTGCTATAGGATCTGGCTGAATATTTTGAACAGGCGGAAGTTGCGCCGGAGATGGAGATCGTGGACGGCGTTGACATTCTGTACAACCAAGAAGGAATCGAGTGACTGCTTCACGTGGTAAAAACGCATATGTTTCCGTTATCTGAAATATAAAAAAGAAATCAATTTATTTTAATTGAAATCAGAAATACACATAATATAATATGTATAAAAATGAATCAATTAATAAAGTAAATATATTTTTAGTAATAAATATTTTTATCTCAAGTTTTTCCAGAGCAGATAGGAACACAAAGGTATTATATCATGTAACAATCTTCGTGATGTTGATGATATGAGTTCGCCAAATGCTTATCCAACCTTTTTATATTGTATACTCTACTATAGCCTCAGTTAATAGAAACGTATACCGTGAAAAACAACGGACAGATAATCAGTGGAGCGCAATGTGACACGAGCATGTACGAGGATACGCATAAAGCTTCAACTTCAACGAGTGCTTGTGAAACGCATAAGACTCACTGATACTGTGCTGTTACATTCAATACAAAAACTATATTATATCTACTTTTATGTAACAATTTTTGAATTTTATTTTTAATCATATTCAGAATGAAGTAAAAATATTATGATTTATTTTCATAAACGTCTTTATTAAATATTGAAATGATTCCGTGGGTAGAAGATATTGTGAAATTATAAAAAAAGTTTATTTTGTAGTGTTTAAAATAAAATAAAATGTATATATGTATTTATAATCAGATTTTATTTAATAATTCTTTTAGTAAAATTGATACAACAACATATTTCTTATACACATATTTTGCTTTTATTCGTTTTATACATATTCATGTAACCGTGTGACTCAAGCACAAAATTCCACTACATTGCACTTTCTGGGTGTAGTTTCCACTGATACTGTAGTTGCCATCTTGTATATCAGGATACATAAGATGAGGTTTATAGATTAAGTTACATATTTGGTTCACTACTTATTATCAATGAAAGCCGCATAAAAAACTTCAATATACACGGATGAAATATTTTAAAAAAATACATTTTTCTATTATTTAATTTTTTTTAAGTCAGTGATAAATATATTTGTATTGACAAAAATCTTTATTTTTATTATTTTGGTAAATAAAATTCATTAATATAATCATAAAACTTTAAAATTCAGATAAAATTACTATTATTTTAAGCAAATTTATGTTTATTTTTAGGTAATTTAAGTTTTATAAATTCAGTTAAGTTTCAATAGGAAAATGAAACTCATTGCATGAATATTTATATAAGGTTTACAGTTTATATATATATATATATATATATATATATATATATATATATATANAAACCTCATGGCAGCTATAAAAAAATTTTAATCATTAATTTTGTATTTTTCTTGGAACGGGTGACAGTCAAGGCGAAGTCAGAGGCCGATTAAGTTTGCCGTGAAAATTCAATTTCTTTTTTAATTTAGTGTCTATGTTATGAATTTTATTATTTTCATTATTAATTATTTATTATTTTATTATATGTTCAATAAATATATTCAAAATAAAAAAAGTATGTCTTCCATTTATAATAACAATAATTATTATTATAAATTACTAATTTTAAATAAATTTTAAACCACCCAACGAAGCGGGCGGGTAACAGCTAGTATATATATGATCTAAAATTTAAAAAAAATTATCACTAATTTAACTTAAAACATTTCTTTTGCGTATTCTTTCTCAAAAATATTGATTAAGTGAAGCATTACTAAATTATAAAGATAAATTTAGATTTAGTGCTCAACTTTTTTCTTTAAAAATTTAACTTTTTCTGTTTTATTATTGCTTAATAAGAATCAGATTTTTAATGCAATCAAATTTTTTTATGTTAAGCTCACATTTATAATAAAAATAAATCACTCGGTTTGCTTTAAAAAGTAATATAAAATATTTTATGCGCTTTTCGGTTGTTTCACTATCAGAAATACTTATTTCAAAAAGATCTTACAACTATATTGACTTAGATTTGATATTTTAAGAAGCGTAGGGTATACTTATTCCAGCTGCTTATTCATTAAAATTTTATTCTTGTTTAAATCTGTCTAACTTTAAATTTCACATTGTAAAAATATCATTTATTTTATTTTATATAATAATAAACTGTATTATCAATATAAAATTTGTAAATATAATTGAAAACAATTAATCGAAAAATTGATAAAAGAATTATTAGTTTTATATCTTTTAGGAATTCTATTAATTGGTCATATGTAAAAAATAAAATGCACTGTATGTATGTATGTATGTGTATGCATGAAATTGAGTAGTAATATTAATATAAATATTTGTTTATCATATAAGTTAGAAATACAACAAAACGACAATCGTACATTACGCAGCAACCATTCAGTGATGAATATGAGTACGAGAGTAGAATATTAGGATAATAAAACAAAGACAAGTCGATACTGGGTAACATAACACGAGAGAGATAAACAAAGGAATTCCGTGTTCAAGTAAAAGGAGTGAAGTTTCCGAGCGAATAATCACATTTCCATATCACACCGGAGAGTACAAACAGCTTGAAATATTGACAATCAACAGGTGCCAAGAGCAAGGAGACTACAACCGCATGCGCTACATGATGACGTCAACACCAACCAAATCTGAATCTACACGTCGTTATTGTTAAGCAAATACATATTCTCTCAGAAGAGAAATGTATATATTTATATGTAATACTAGATATATAAGACTAACTCCAGTATACATATGTATATTTGCAGAATATGTTGCTATCATACTACTATACGAAATATG
>CM008235.1:4358181-4368821 GCA_002278615.1 Pogonus chalceus
TTTATATTGTTAAATATAAATATAAAAACAATAATTTACATATTATTTACCAAATTTTAATTATATTCTTTGTAAAATGTCTCATGTTTTAATATTACTATATTTAAATTTAACTCAAACTAATATATTAGAAAAATAAGTTGGATTTTGTTTAAAAAATGCATGTAATTTAAATACAAAAAATGAAAGTGTTGATTGAGTCCGATTCTGAATATTTTGAGTGTTGTATGGCGTGTGTGGGCAGGCGGGCGGAGGCGGTCCTGAAACTCCTCACAAAGCGCGCGAGGATAGGCATCAGCAGTGTACCGTACGGTGTGTTGCAAACCAACGAACGAACGAACGAGAGAACGGAACGCTGGGCCCCCGGGCGCCACCCGAGTTACACGAACCAAGAGAAACAGAAAACGTGCAGTAGCACTGGATGGTTGCCGTTGCCGTTGCCGTTGCTGCGATACCCAAACCCCATCACTACACATACCCAGCTAATATCCCTAGTATACCACATATAGCATACAGTTATACCCATACCATACCCTTCAAACCAGATATGTGTAGGTACAGGCATTAGCAGAAGCGATCCTTAATATTTTTCATCTCTTCTGTTCTATTCTGTTCGGTTCGGTTCAGTTCAGTTCTCGAGAGTTTTGCTGGTCAGAACTTTTTACGTTCAAATTATTTACTATATTTTTTATTTATTTATGAATTCCTAATAATGGCCATTTACTTTTTGCTTATAGAACAGTTTAAATTTTAATATTTTTAATCGAAGCAAAGTTAAAAACTTTTTAAAAGTATATCTTCGTGAATTTAAAGCGTAAAAATAAAATTTTAAAATTATAAGTATAAAAACTCTTGTTTTATAAAATAAATATTTTTGTTACATAAATAAAAATACAAAAATAATAAATGAAAAATAAATAAAAAATAATTTAAAGGCATTAATTAAGAGTAAATTAAAAAATAAAAAGCGTCGACATATGGTAGAACCCTTTTTCCACAAGACGATTTCCTAAACCATTTTTATGAGTACATTGCTCCTCGTGTCCCATTAAAACGAATAAAAAGTGTCTAAAAGAGCGTCCTGGCGTCGACGCCTCTATGAGGAATAGCCGGGGAGTTATATAAAATTGAGTTCCCCTCGTTTGATGTTAGATAGACGTGGAAGAACGCTGACAGCGCCCTGTCGTCTTGTTCGTATACTGTGAGATGGTACGCAGGTGCCAGACGTTGGTGTTGGTGCAACCAGCCCCGGGGAATGAGAATTTTGAAACGGGAAGAGCTACAGTTGAAATGTAAGACTGGTGAAAGCAGAGACGGCTTTCATATATAACATATAATTTATAGCTAACTTCAATTCTATATAATTCTATACAAATTTTATTAATAAGTATATAATTGTTATATTCCAATGTTGAAACTTAATATTAACTTTTTAAATATAAATTAGCGCAACATATATTTCTTTATATATTATATGTAAATTATTTAAACTTACAAACTAAACAAAATAAAGAGAGAAACTAATAAAAAATATTATGTATTAAATTAAATGAAAAAATAAAAAGATTTAATAAAGATATAAATGTAATGTAAAGTTCCACGCTTTTTATATTTAATTCAACCCTAAATATTTTACTTATATCCTTCGGCAAAAAAATAATGCTTGAATAAATAATTCTGAAAGAAAAAAAATGAAATAAAAGTTAATAAAAAAGAAAACCAAAACAAATTCAGAAATAATATGTATAATGTATAAATGATTTTTATGAAATAAAAAAATAGATTTGTTATGATGTACAAAACATATAAAGGATAGTTAAGTTATTTTTGTTGGAAAGTGAGGTACGTGAATGGAACAGCGTTGTAGAGATTCCCTCGCGCGCCTACCTCATCCTTCTTCATACCGTTTCCTTCCGCTTCATCGTTCGTTGGATGCCGCGGGCTTTCGCGAACGAAACAAGACGCGCATTTGTACTAGTACACGATCTCTCTGTCTATCTTTGTCTGCCTCATTCTCTCAAGCTCCCTTTTATTCGCTCCTTTCCTTATTTCTCGTGTTCGTTCGTCCGAACGTTTGTTTGTCAGTGAGGGCCCTTCATTTCTCTCTCGTACACTTACACTACCCCCGGTGCAATTATTATTGTGGAAGGCTGGAAGGGACTCTGATCATTGTCATTTCATATTGGAAGAAGGAAAATGAGGGTGTTTCGTTAGGGGTGTATTGTAGCATAAGATATATGTTGTTACATACAAATATACATATGTGTATGTACGATACAAACACACAAACATACATACAAAGCATATATGATAATTGTAAAGTGTGAGCTATAAAATATCATAACAAAAATGTATTACTTTTCAATATGGTGACATACATATTTGCTGAACTTTCTTATTTATCAAATACATTTCTATGTATTTTAAACAATTTTATCAACTTTAATTATTGTAAATTTTGAATATAATATAAGATCAAATTCATAGATTCATAACTAAATTAAAAATATATTAAGCGCAAATTAAGTTTTTAGAACATTTGCCAATAAAAGAATGCAAATAGTTAAGATCCAAATGATATTCCTAAATTCTTGTTTTTTTCGATTTATTAAATAATCGCAAGGGCAAGATATAAAGTTAATCAGCGGCACTATTTATTATAGAAAGTTACTAATAAATGCTTAATTCTTTATTTTAAATTAAGTTATTATTTAATACAAATGTATCTAAATCTAGCATATATGTATGTATATTATCATAGCAAATTTTTTAGAGTTTTATAAAGCAAAGTTAAGTAAATGTTAAATATATAAAAGAACTAGTATTGTTTTGTACATACAATGTAATTAAATGCTTATAATAATTTGAAAATTTTTTTTTTTCATTATTATTTGTTTTAAATATTCAAATAAATTTAAATGCATTAATGTTTACAGCGGATTTAACAAATATATCAATAAAATTTGTAATTTTATGTTCAAGAGTTGTATATATAAAATTGAATGAAATTATTTCCAATAAATATATGTTTATATCTATTAAAAGCTAAAAATACCAATAAAACTAGAACTGCTAAAGCACATTAATTATTTTTTTTTAATGATTCTAAAATTTTAGTTCAGAAAATTCATAGTAAAAGGCAAAATAAAAATCAAATAAATAAATTACTTATATTAGAAAATCCTATATTTATAAGACTTTTTTTGTGTTGTTATTTCTTACATAAAATAGTTAAAATTATAAAATTTTTATATAATTGTGCTAAATATCTTAAGTATTTCTGTAATATTTAATTATTTATATATAAACGAAAATTATATTTGCATTGCATGCGAAACAAAAATTTTGTATGCAATTAAAGATTTAAATATTAAACTAACGAGTTTTTATAAATTCTATACAGAATTACAAATAAAAATATAATCATTCTAATATATTTTACTTTATTTTAAAAGTTTACTTTTAAATAACATTTAATTCCTAATAAAACCAAATAAAGTTATTATACATTTTTGAGAACATCATTAATACGATTATTTCTATAAAGTAGTAAAATATATAATTCTTTAAATAATAAGTATGATTTAAATGAAACAAGGAATATATTCCAGTGAAAATTTTGCCGCTCATGGTCAATACTGGGCAGATATTAGAAACTGGGACTACGCTGGTTGGATCCTGAGTGAGATCCTTCTTTTAATACTTTTTCCGTCGCTTTTGGGGCCGCGGGAGCCTCGCTCGTGTTTTTACCAAGAGCGCCGCCAACCCTATTTTTCTGTATTTCATAGTTTTCTCTCGTTGCCGTCTTTTTTTTTATTCGGACGAACGAGCTCGAACAGACACCGAAGGGAACTTGAGCCTCGCAGTGAACTGCAGGAAACTATGGGAACCTGATCCTCTATGGCTTTTCTCCTCTTTCTGCACTGCGCATAAGCGTTAATCCATTAGATTAACGATATTAAAAACTGACCGAGAGATACATAAAATGGAGCGCAATTTATATAACATTAAACTAATGGTCCTTGATTGTTCTTATTATGAATATCTTTTAAACATTTTTACTTATCTTATTTCAGTATTTATATTACTTAAACTGTTTAATATAAAAATTCAATTCAAAATACTTTAAAGTTAGTTATCTCACTTTTAAATATGTAATATATTATAAAGAAAACAAAAATTTTATTTAAAAATAAAACTTTTAACTTTTTCTCTTACATTATTAAAGTTTACTAATTGTTATTTTATTTTTAATTATATATAAAGGACAGGAATAAAAAAGTAATATAATTTTTTTTATTAAAACTTGATCAGTTAAAATTTTTTTTATAAGTAAATTTTAAGTGTGATATACATACATTGAATTTGCTTAAATAGCTCAATATTATATAAGTACAGTAAAATAGTAAAATCGTTTGAATATTGAATAAATTTGATCTCTAAAACTAAAATGCTTTGAGTGATAGATTTGTAACGATAAATTTCTTGGAACTGAACAAATAATAATTCCAAGAACATATTAATTACTTAACAACATACTATTTTATTCTAAAAATTAAAGCCTTACTTTATGAAATTGAAAAGTGTTTTAATTAATTTCCTTTTAATTAGCGTTTAGCAGTAAATTACAACCAGATATAAATTATATAAAAAATTAAATTTATCGCGTTACTGAAATAAGAGAAAATATGATTGTGAACATGAACATTGAATTAAAGAAAATGTTTTTATTTTTTTTATTTTTTTATAGTAATTATGGCACTAAGCTTATAAAAAGCAATTTCTGTATACATTTTTTAAAGTATATTGTTTCGCTTGCTTGATCCCATATGGATATGTGCATGAGCAGAAAATACTTTTCATATGATGAGTTGTGTGTACGTGAGTATTCGTCAACCAGTGCCTTGCAATTATCTCACGCCAAACCCGTAACGAAATTCACAATTCCTCGGGTCTATGATTAACCATCTTAATTAATATTAATGTGCGTTTTACTGTCGTTGTTTGATACACGCATGCACCGACTACCACACTACCACATATTCACATTAGTTTTGATAATGAAAATACTATTTACTTTTATTTACAAGCAAACACAACCGCCTGTAACTTTTGCATGATTTTTAAACTGATTACAAGAAAATTATGTGCATTTATCTTATACTTTACGCATTCATTTTAGACATGTTATACATGTTCTCAACATTTAAAAAATAAAGTATTTCAATGTATTTTAAATTTCATATTTTATTTTTATATCTTGTAACTTATAGAAACTATTTTTATGTATAATATACAAATGATAACAAAAGTATTCTTACTCTCTATACTGAAAAACTAAAACAGTCATAGAAATTATAATTTGAAAATTAAAATTATAAATAGTATNAATACTTTTGCTACCTCATATTTAGAGTATTTTGCTTTTAAATATTTTTTAAATTAATTCTGTAGAATCTTCAAAAAATTTATTTATGTAAATTGATGTACTAACTTTATTTATTAAAATATGATACTATTAAAATTTTCAAATTATAGTTTCTATGACTGTTTTAGTTTTTCAGTATAGAGAGTAGGAATACTTTTGCTCTCCACTGTATAAATAGTAAACGTCAGATTAAATATTTTAGATAAATTTCATTGTTTTGACAAGTAGTATATTGTGAATTTACTATAATATCAATTTGGATTATTCCGGTGATCGGTATGGAAATGCATAGATATGCTGATCAAATAATGTGAATCCATGATGAGATACAGTTTTATGATTTTTATAAAACCTCCATTAAGATAATAAACGGTATAAAGCTTTGACCTAATTTGCCATGCAATAATTCATATACGTGTTACGATACTCATTATCTTCTACCGAAACTAATGTGAAAGCTAAAAGCCCTCATTCCCATATGTCCACACGCGTATGGCTTATAATTTGAAGGTTAAAGTTATTAGTCGTACGAAACAGATAATGTACATAATATTATTGTTAAAATTTGTTAATTTATTATTAAAAATGACTATTAAAATGAAGATAAAATTATTTTAGTAAATGAAAAATTATGGAATTTATTATTTCATGTAATATTAGTGAGTTAAGTCGCACATAAACAAGAAAGTATCATATTCGTTCATGAAGTGACGTGTAGGAAACGTTTTCGTTCGTTCTACCCTATCCTTTCTTCGTCATATGTCCCTTTTTTGATTCCCCAGCAGATATTCTTCACGCACACCAGATCAAATGCCAAATAATACAGTGTTGGACTAAGGCATATAAGTACTATATTTATTCTTATATTTACACTTAAGTATAATTTATTATTATATATTATTTTTAAAAAACGTAAGTTTTATAATAGTTATTTGTGTATTAAGAACGCAAAGTGGGATATTGTCGATTGAGAGATTGTTGCCGCGCGACTTAGGAACGCGGCATATTCTCGAAATCGAAAATGTCCATTGGCGCTCGAAATTTTTGGTGTTACTGTGATGTCACACTATTGCTATCTTTGCACACTATAGAGTGTGGTGCGGAGTGAGATAGGAATAGTTTCGTCGTGACATTATATTGATATTATATATCAATTGTAGTTAAACTGAACACAGTTGATTTTTTAATATCTTTTTTTTTTATAAATTAAACGAACTTTATTTTAAAATAATAAAAAAAATCATTTGTCGTTATTTTCTATTCTTACTGAGCTATTCAATCTAATCTAAGTATTTTTAATTTCGTTTTTGTAAACGAATGCCCTATTTTATTTCTATACTCCTTAGCAGGACATATTTTGTTTGGTTATGTAATATACTAACAGAGCAATTATATGTCAGATTGACTTGTGAAGGTAATAAATGTGTAGGTAACGATAGTGGTATTAATTTTTGACTAAACATTTCCATTAAAATGGTAAACAAGTAACATTTTATAAAAATTTGGACAGCAAGCGTTTTTTCTACTTTGTCGCTCTAGAGCTCAAAGTACCATTTTGTGCTCACAAAAGAGGGCGCAAAACGCCTACTTTGTATAGCGACTGTAGAAAAACAATATTATAAACTTGATAATAATTTTTAACTGATTATTAAACATTGAATTATATTTTAATAATTACTTTTAGTCATTATTATAATGGATCGTTTTAATGAATTTGATGTCGAATTTTGACATATTTTACAATATAGCAAAAATTATAACAATGCTGATTTATTTTATTCAAGTAATTTTAAATTCTAGAATGCTTTTAACGACCCAAAATTTAAATTTATATTAAAAACAAAATGAAAATATTTGGTTTTATTGTCATAATCTTTTTTTATTATGCAAATCCTTATTTTTTTCTGATAAATAAAATTATTAAATCTAAAGTTTCTACTTATTTCAGTTGTTTTTAATCTTTAATTAGTAGCGGTCCGCTTAAAACTTAATATAAATCTTTATATATGTTATTTTCGTGAAACTTTTGTACCTTTCACGATCCCTCAGTGAACCGTAGCCCCTCTTTTAAAAATCGCTGCTCTATGTTTCATTATATCTAATAAATAAGACAAATTGTAAATGAAATACATATATACAATAAATATAAGTGTCTTTAGATATAATAATTCAAACTTCATTTTAAGTTTCTTCAATTTTAATTTTTAAAAAATATATATATTTCATATTTCATAATAGTAATATTTTAGTTGTTTTCAATTACAAGTAAGAAATTGTTTATAAAGTAATATTTCTAAGAACAACCCTGCTTTGATCTAGGAATACATACGCACCCATCATCCCGTATTTCTTGTCTCATGTGGAGCGAAACATTCTCACCCCATTTCGTCATTCAAGTCGCGCTAGCAGTCGAAAGCAGACACATTCACCCTCACCTAACACCCTTCATATACGCATTCGCTCGTACTGCTAGCAATCATAGTTCAACTTGGTTCACTTCAGCATTTAGGAATAGATTCCAAAAAAGCATCGCAAACTTATTGCATCGCAATTACATACAAGAAACGTACTATCTAAATCACTATGGAATTCCTGCTCAGCACAGGAATAACGTATACAACTAAGGAAAGATTAAAAATAACTCGAGAGTAAGTGAGATCCCATTGTATTATCTCTGTCACACCAGTGGTCAAGCGACCACGAAAACACGCCGACACAGTCGGAGGAACTCTATGCAGTCTGTACGTCGTTGCTGGGCAACCGGTTCGCTTTTAGAACTTTGTGGTACACGCACACATACCAACATATTCAACCAAGTACCCTTTACATGAGTATGTTCGTACGATGTGGGAATGCAGAGAAACATTTCTGCGAATTTGCGTTTTGTTCAACAACATAAAATTCTCTTCAAATATAATACAGAATATTTTTAACATTTATAGAATCAAAATTTTGCTACCATTAATACAAATTTAAACTATCCTCATTCTTAACATATCTTTCATTTACATATTTTAATGAATTTATGTATGTAATTTATTTGTGATAAATTACTTATTTCATCTAATTATGTGATGATATCTATATGCTATGAATATTCATAAAGTTGTGAATAACAGACGCCTGATCTAATGTTCCAGAAACTAAGAGGTGGGTGTGCAATGTAATCAAAAGCGACAATTGTATATAAGACCCACTTTTAAAATAAAATCAACACGTGGTTTTTAAACGAGCAATACAGTAAGCGCGAGATCAACAGGTCCCCACTTATACACACTACTACATGTACGTATAGATTTCTCTTCTCGCACAGTTCGCAGGAATTTACAGAATAGATAAATATATTCGCAGTGAAATAAGCATTTCAAAGTTTGGCCAAACGACAATACTGCCACGTTGCGGTCGGCGGCAGTACACTCTGAACGCCATCTGTCCACGACATTGGACAACATAAAGTTGAGAGCTTTTCCGCTAGGTGGATAGTAGCTAGCGCGAAATACTAGTGTGTTCTTCCTCCGCAAGGATGCGCTCCTTGTGCTTTTTGTTAAGAAAATTTCATATATTTGTTACTATGTATGTATGCATGAATGTATGTAAGTGATTCATTCATTCATTGATCGTTTTATTTGTTTGAAACAATTTCCCTTTCGCTGACCTACAACAATGAAGTTTTAATTAAACGCGACTATGTTCGCTATCCATATATAGGAAATAAATTATAGCCATTCAATTGTTATTTTTACTTTTCAATTTTATATACTGTAAAAGTCATAATAAAAAGTTATTTAATTCTTTTTTTTTTTTTAGTAATTTTCATACAATAAACATAAAAGTATAAAGCGTTTTTGGAACATTATTATTATATAGATATAAGTTATATGTTTTTTCACATTTTACATATTTTATAAATATTATTAAAGAAGAAATATGTGTTGCAATATATTAACAACATAATTTTAACATTCTTTAATATTTGTTCTAGACAAATATTTTTATTAATGTTTATAAATAAACAAATTTCATTAAAGTAATATTATAAAATTTTCAAAAATACTAAAGTTGGTAAATACATATTTTTGTATAAATGTTTTAAATCAATTTAAGTTATTTATTAAATTTTAACAACTTTTTTAAATAAACGAAACTATGTTAATATTTAAAATAATTTAATTGCTTTTTTTTATTTTCAAGTCAACTAAATTTAGTATCCTTTTCACGAACTTTTCGTTTTTATTGATTAAGATAAGATTATTAAACAATACTTTGTAATTGAGCTTTAACAAAATTTATTAGAACATATAAATAAAATATATAAATTTTTTAATTGAAATAAAAAATGAGAAATGCTTTGAAAAGTTTGGTCAAAATAGTGTACGCCCCTGGTTGTTAGTAAATATAATATATCGTGTAAAGTAACCGCACTTCGCGATCCGCGAATACACGAATGAGGCAACGAGAACGACGCGGAGAGAAGAGAGTCACGCGAGACGAGAGACCATTATGTCGGTTTTAAACTGGCCTGGGACCGAGCACCTGTTGCATGTTTCGACATTACTTGTGACCGCGTTGCTTTGCTACTACACTACCACCCTACCGCGTCCCTCACTCATTCGCACCCAAACGTTAGCATTCATCGCTGCACATCAGAATCAGAATTCAGTGTCCACATGTGCTCAGACGATCATATGTCATTATCAAATTCAAAAGACGTGAACTATTTATTCTGTACTTATAATTTATTACGTATTTAAGTATATACTAACATTAGTTTATTTCATTTGGCGACTCCTCCAAATTACGCACGTTTTCTTATTTCATTTTAATTTTTTTCTTATAAAATTAATGATGAATATCAGCTGTGCATATTACTAAACATAAAGTTAGATATCTAAATCTTTTAAAATAGAAATACTATATAATGAAAAGTACTAATTAATATTCATTTAAAAAAAAATCCATTTTTAAACAATATATTTTTGGAAAAAGTAGTCCGTGGTCTCTCGAAGTGCGGTATGACTAGAACTGCTATAACTTGGCTATTAATATAGATCACTGCATCTTAATGCCCACAATCATACCTCTAGTCCATTTATGCTCAAAACTATGAGAAATATGTCTAGAATATACGATGTAAAACTGTTCTTTTTAATATTTAAAGAATATTTGAGTTATTTTCGATCTTAGATAAAAAGGGTTGATATATATATATATA
>CM008235.1:4385482-4396837 GCA_002278615.1 Pogonus chalceus
TATATATATATATATATATATATATATATATATATATATATAAAATTATCGAAAATAAAATGGAAAGGGGTGAAATAATAGGAGTGCTGAGTTTGCTTGTGATAACGATTGTTCGAAGTAGGGAACAATGAAGGAACGCACGCTTGATAGACGAACAGCAATCAATCTGACACAGTATCCGAGCGCCGTTGTCTCCATCCACCAAACATAATAAGCGAAGAGCGACGCATTTGTCAAATGGTAATTCCTTCTCTTACGCTATCCTCAGTTGAGATGCCGAGTTACATCGCTCCACGACACTGAGTACACATACATTGATGATAGAGTAGTGTGAGTGGAGTGTTATGTTCGCAGGCGTCACTGGCTCTGGCTCTGGCTCTGGTTCTGGTTCTGGTTCTGGTTCAGGCTGGCATGCAGATAAGGCGATGGCGGGCCGCAGGTGTTACCCGATTGTATCTAGTTGGCGATGGTGCGGTACCGAACGCGGCCGAACGTGCCCGAGAGCTAGGGACTAATCGCATTAGTGCGATCTCATTTCCCGCACATCTCTTTGCTACCAGCACCTCACCGCCACTACCTCTTCAGCTTGAGCTCTCTACTGTAATTAAGGGGAGCAGAGTAGCGAACAGCGAACACTGAGATCAGACTTTAGGAACGAGAAGCAGGCAGTGAAGTAGTGCGGAAGTTCGGTCAGGTGGATGTCATGAACTGTAAGACATGCAACTGATTCGTCTTGCCACTGTGCAGGATATCCGAACTCCTAACGAATTCCGTATCCTGTTAAGATAATTGCACCACTTCTCTATGATTCGTTAGCTCTGATTGGTATCTATGTTTTATTCGAAACTGATTTTTCTTTTTTCTTTTAATGTACACAAATAAATATTTTTGTTTTGTTTGTTTTACCTTATATTGGAATCATAAATGCCTATTAATTGGTCATTGTACATAGAAAAAGTAAGATAAAACAGAAATCTAACAACAATTAACAATTTTGTTAATTGTGTAACCGTAACTAATTGCTGTGCTTTATTCGTAACAATGGTTCGAAACAAAAGACTAGGGCGCTCTGTGTTATGTCAGGTTGATGCTGCATACGAAACAAGAAAATTAATAACAACATGGTCCTGACTTCTGATGGTAGTCGGAAAAAGACAAAAGATTCGTTCGTCGAAAATATGCGTGGCTGACTAATTACCTCGACTGGTTGGCTGGTTCTAGCTGGGCTGGGAGAATGAAAATGGTCGTCCCGTGCCCGTGCCCGTACCCGTGCCCGTACCCGTGCCCGTACCCGTGTTCGTTTATCACGAGTTTCTCTCTACGTTCATTCTATCTCTTTTCCACACAAACGAATTTAGTGATTCTTTCTCACTTCTCGCCTCAAAAGCCCATTTCGTGCTGCTATGAAACCCCAACCAATGTCGTCACCGCGTCGAACCGAGCCGCGCGCCAGGCGACGATAATTAATTCTGATATGTAATGTAGAGTGGAGCGAACGTTCAGCCACCAGCATCGAGATACGCCACGCTATGCTATACTATGCATCGTTGTGTGAACGCTTTCCAAATGATCCGAATACAGAGATGAACTCAGTGCCAAATTCAACAAACATATTATTATTACACACCTTTTTTTCTACTTATGTATATCTATCTATACATCGTTTTATTAAAACACTTTATTTAAGTGTATCATTTTACAATTTATGTCAAACTATATATATTTGAACATTATATATATAAAAAATAAAAGATTTTAAAAATGTCTATTATTAAAGACCGTTTTACATTTTAATTATTAATTATTATAATAAAATAAAAACTAATATGAGTGTAGGACAAAAATAGGGTATCATTCATAATTTATTGTAACTTCAGAGAAGAAAATTTTAGAAGCAAATCCGACCCTAAGTACAAGTATCCATCAGTGCCACGACGCTTCCCAGTTTGTGGGTGGCATCAGAGAACGAGAGTTGCTTGATCCCAGTTCTGGTTGAGGCTGAATACCAAAGATTAATTTTGTCGCCTCGTTAGCGGCCGGTCTCGTCGAGCGTTGAAGATTTGCGCGTGAAGCAAAAACTGGGCACGGTATATCACACCCAGGCTAGAGTTGGCCGCTGAAGCTAATGAATTCCTCGCCACTGCTACCGTTTACAGCTATATATCGAAAAATTTCACAACACTCTACGCTGTCACTAACTATCCATAGTTATATACTTTGATAAAACTTGATTTGTATGTCTTTACAGAATCCGTATCTAGCTACCGGTTGCTACGACGGCCAGATACGCTATAATGCGAAGTGCAATGCATAACATAGCATAGCATAAACCATTAGTAGTATCAAACTGTAAACTCTATCAATCAGTCATTACAATAATGCGTTTACTTGCATTATTAAAATATATAATTGGAATTTTTATAACAAAACATAAAATTAATATTTATATTTAAAATTAATGTACAAAAAGTAATATAAAAGTTTTATAGTGGTATAAATATGATTAAAGAGAATAAAATAAGTTATCTGTCATGTGTATGTACTTGTAATGATGGATTACTGCTATGACGAATAATAGAAATGGATCAATGACGGATTGGCATTGGCATCACATATTTATATGGATGGAGTGTTGTGGTAGAGATTTCTCTATTGGCGACGCGACACGATTCGACGTTACCAACGCACAGCTGCGCCCACCATTATACATTGTTCATTGACACAACGACATACCAAATTTACCTTCAATGTTTAACAAATCGCTTATCTATAACAAATCAATATTAAAAGGTTTTTTTTCTAAATATATGCTGTACTTTGATATTATTTATGTTCAAATGACATTACTAACTATATTTATATTTCGTGTTAGTTTTCAATATTTTTATATTAGAATGTTTAGAATGTTGTTATCAAATAATAATTTTTATTTTATTCTTATAATTTACGTATTCAATGTTAAATAGTTTTGAAAATATCGTTGATTTAAATATTGAATTTATATTATTTGTAGATCAAGATTAACAGAGATAAACTTTCCTTTCATTTTCTGTAAAAATATTTAAGTTTTTGCTTGAATTGCTTTTCAGTAGAAGTACTGCCCCTTAAATCTTTATCTTTATTTAGTTATTTGATGGCATTTTTATCGGAACAACAACGGTTTGAAATTTTTGCAGATTTTTTAATATTAATTCAGAAGATAAAAATTAATAATAGTTTTTAGTTAAAAAAAGACATTTAAATGTCAAATGAACTGTAATAAAGGTTAAATATAAATGAGTTAAATATTATTTTTTATAAAATCGTTTAGGTAAAAAAATAAAATATGTAATTATTGATGTAATAAATACACCGATTGTACCGTGTATAGTCCGTGTTAGAATGCAATAGCTGTAACACAATTTGATTGTGGGTAGCGTTGTGAACCGGAAAACGCGGTCGCCGATTTGACGAACGACATACAAAGCGTTTCCGTGCTTGACGCGTCCATCTCCCACTAAAATGGAACATAGCAACAAAGCGGATTGGGAAAGTCGACATCAAAACATGTCTCATTGTTTTACTATTATAAAAGAATCAATTGTTTGTTATCTTAAATACAAAACATTTTTATAAATTGCATAAAATGTTACTCTTATCTAACTTATATTTTATATATAAACAAAACACTTATTCAAATTGAATTTTGTTTGAAATATTTAAATTTTCATAGAAGAGTTTGAAATATTTAAAACATTTGAATATTTTACTGATAGTTATTTATAAATTCTAGTGTAATTCGTATTTCTCATACCAATAACTGTGCGATAGGATATTCTTTTTGATTCATTAATTTCTTCATTATTCTGTCACGACTAGTTACACCAGCACACAGATAATGAATAGTTACAAAAAACAAAAACTAATTAAAATATTATTTTATCATTTGAGGCTCAAATGTAATTGTTCTTTATTGACTTAATAAAATTCATGCTCATATTGAAATAAATTATATTCTTATTAATAAAAAATCAATATGGATTAATTTAAATTGTAAACTTTTATTCTCATTTAATATTTAGTTTAATGCATTAGTTTTAAATTCAAAATTTTAAAAATAAAAATTAATAATTTTACTTCGAATAAAATTTATGTAAATATAATTTAAATTTATGAATAGTTATTTCTAATCTTTATAATAATAATAATATATAATTAATATATAAATAATATAACTATATAAAACTAATAGAAAAAAAATGAAGCAAAGACATTTAATATAAATCAATGAATCGATTTTCTCCAAAATTTATTATTTATTACTTGTTTTTAGATTTAATTTAATTGAAAGGAGTAATTTGTAATCTCAGAAATCTTAAAAGATAAAATATTTAAGATATAATGAAACTGAAACAGAAAATGATATTTTAATATGAAAAAATAATAAAGAAAGTGCTTAAATAAAAGAAAATGAACATAGTTAAATGTTAAAAATAAGGAAAAATAAGAAAACGGGAAAAAATAGTAAAAGAAAATTCCAATTAAATATGATGTAAACACGTTGAACCTTTGATAAGTGGCATAAGGGGAACGCGTCGCATACCAACAAACCGAAACTATCGCTGAAACGTCGAACGTTACCGTTACCGGTTGCCCACAAAATACAGATGAGGAAACGTTCCAGTTCCAGTGCTACACGAACGCGTTCAATTATCAAGCAGCGGAGCGTTCGAACATTCGTCGACGAAGGGTAGCATTCCAAATTGAGAAATTCAAAGCTGAACGACGCTGACGGTAACGGTGACGCTGACGGTGAAGCCGACCGGCCCTTGCTTGCTGTCGTAACCGACATTTACAGTTCGTATAGCGCACCGTACTTGTAGTATCGACCATTCGATTATACGTACAAACACTCGTGGAAATGTAGCCAAGTCCTTCACAAAATGCTTAAGATGACAATGACGAGATGTGCCTTCAATTCAACTAAACCAACATCTATTACTACAGATACCTTTCAAATATAAACTACAAATTATTCTTTATTAAACTAAATTTTATTTAAAAACTATTTAAATATTTAAAAAATATTAATAATACAAAATAATATTCCATAGATGTGTAAAACTTGGTTTTATAATTATGTTTTTTAAATTTTTATTATTATTCAATTGTTATGTTAATTTTATTTATATTTGGCAATTTTTTTTATTGTTTATTAATATTTTATAAAATTTAGTAAAAAAATATAAATTATATTCAATTTTACTTTATTGAATTTAATTTAGATGTAATTTAATTATTATACAACCTGAGTACTATTAAAAAACTTGCAACATTGATTATATATTTTAAATTATAATTTTTATAAAGTGTAACTTTACATAAAATGATAAATAGTAAAAATAAAAAACTTATTAAGTTTTAGAGTACAATAAAATATTTAAAACTTTAAACTTTTAAATTTCTTAAAAAATTGTTGTTTTTAATAACTAGAAATATATCTGTTATTGTTTGAAAATATATAATCTTCTAAAATTTTGTTCAATAAAATCTTTAATTTATTTAATAAAATCTGTAGAAAGTATATATAAAATCTTACTTACCTGATTCCAAATTGATATGAATGTACTAGAATATCTTACCTGAAAAAATAAAAAAATAAAATTATTATAAAACTTTAAAAGAATTTAATTTTATTCTATATAACATTAGTTAGATATTATTAACTGCATATGTTTATATTGGAAAAACATGTTATATGAAAAAAATAAAATAAATAAATAAAAAGAAACGTAAATTCGAAACGGGTGTACCGTACAGCAATGAAAGAAACAAAAATGACTTGGCGTTTGGCGAGATAATTCCCCGTGCAAATCATAATGCCTCTTTGATAAGCGCACGAAGAACAAAGCGGAAATCCTAATATTAATAGCCCAAGCGCCCGGTATCACGTTCCCGTGATTAATACGCATTGCGAACGCAATTAGGGAGCTATTCGCTACCGACCAAGCTGTGCACAAAGGAGCGATCGCCTCAGCCGAGAAATATCCGAATCGAGTTCTAAATTCACCTTCTACACCAACTTATTTTATACATGTTATATCTATACATTTATTTCTCTAAACTTTTTATAAATGAATAGTTAAAAATAACATAAATACATTTAGTTTAGTTGTTATACTGTTTAAATAATTGATAATATTATTTACTATTGATTAATTGGTTTGATAATGAAAAAATAGTTAAATGGTAAAGAATAAGAAAAATAAAAAGAAATTGTAAAAGGAGCAAAGTATTGTATAACTATGGTGATGGCAATGTGAAACAACAATAACTGCAAAAGTGCAGACAAGGCCACTATATAAAGTTGTGGTAGACAGAATTCCCGTTGATATTCCGTCTTTGTTCCTGGTATCTGTTTCTTTCTAAGCCCGGAACTCATCAGACGGGCTTCCAACATCCTGACGGCGATAAGAAAACCTCGATCCGCTGTGAACTTTAGCACGGTATAGCAGAGCACAGTGACGACAACGGCGATGCGCGATGCGATGCGATGCGCTTTAGTTTTGTGATGGGACGGGACACGGGACATAGGACAGCATTATATATTTTATACATCCATCGTCAGACGGATGAGCTTATTCTCTTTTGTCGCTGCTTCGTACTTTCGTCTTCTATGTATTTATGATGTTGAATTACATAAGGGGCCCACATTTGTCACACTAATTATTGTTCATTTTATGCTATTTTATGTACTATTTTTTTTCTTTACATTTATATACTTCGTTTTTTATATTATACCATTTGGTATCCTATCTTAAATAATTAAATTACTTGCTTTACAGAAACTTTTACTACTAAAGTATGATGACATACTAAATGAAACAAAAATAATAACAATTATTTAAGTATTACATTTTCAACTATTAAATTTCATGTATTTATTAACTATTTAACCCATTAATTTATTGTTATTGATTTTATGAACAAACTTGATATTATAATTGAAAATATTACAAATAAAACATGATTACATTTCGGTTTTGAGTGATCATATTTCCATGACAACATATGCACACTTATGCACACAGATATTTTTAGAAATATTTAATTTATAGCAGATATAATTTCGCAAACGAATGAAACGTAAAATCGACTTAAATGACAGTAGTAAAAAAATATGAAAATATCATAACGACTTACCATAATATGGTTGCATAAAAAATATTTTTAAAATTGAACCGTGTCAAAACAATTTTCAATCAAATCAGGCGTATTTAATAATTCTTTTTTGAAATTAGATTTACTTTAGAGTAACAAGACGGGTATTTCTAAAAATTTTATAAATTATAAATTCATAAATAGCAAAATTTAAGCTTTATTATTTTACCGTCGGACCTGGATTTTAAGTTCCAAGTATCATATAAATTTATATAAAAACAAAATATAGGTTTCTTATCATTTTTCTTTAAACTAGTTTTTTTGCATCAGCTATAAGTTCTATATATTTATTATTGCGTAATTTAATAGCATTATCTATGTTTTTTGTATCGAAAAATATTAAATTTCAAATATTATTCTATTGTTTTAAAGCTTTATTTAATAGTTTATTTTACGCTTAATACTGCGATACATATGTACATAAAAATATTTGATTTAACAGATTTTAATGTGAAAAAAAAATTAAACAAATAAATTTACAGTATTCGAGTATTAGTTTGTAATTTGTTTTGAAGAGAATAATGTTTTGTAATAAAAATCATAAATATAAAAACTAATGAAGTGTTTTGTTTTGCGACTTGAAAATAATAAACAAGTAAATATACAATAATTTTAGTTGTAAATTTTCATAATTTGTTATATATGTATACTAGTATATAATGTACTTAACACAGACATATTATTGTTAATTTAAAGTAACAAACCTAATAAATAACACAATCGCAAACAAGTGCTAATGAGTAAACATAATTATGAACTAGTACACAAAATTAAACATTAAGTTTTTAGGTTTAAAGTAAGCTAAACGAAATTTTAAAATAAAATCAAAATTATAAAGATATTATTTTAGAGTGAAATATAATAACTCAATGAATATTTTGAATTTAATAATTTAATCCTGTTTTGGGTTCAAGTCTTTTATATAACTTGTAAAACTTTAAAAAATTTATTAACATTTATTTGCATTTCATGCTGTTTGTATGAAATTTTAACAAAAGTTATAGTAATATCTCCAAAAATCTATGTATTTTCAAAAAAAAACTTTCTGTAATGATAATATATTTTAATAGAAATATCCTCACAAAAAAACTGATTTTTCAAAATAAAGTTTTTTTTTTATTAGAAGTTATAAATAGATAACTTATATAATTAAGTAATTGAAATGTATGTATAATAAAAGAGAACTAGTATTTTAGACAATATGTAGAGATTAAAAGAACATGAAAACAAGAAGAGAAGGAATACATAAAAGACGATGAAAGACGAGAAGACCAACCAAGCTATAAGCCAGTGATTAACATCTTGGCAACAAGTTGTTAATAAATCAGGGAGCGAATTTCATCAGAGCGACCCTCACGCGTCCCAGTCGTCTCCAACTTTCGGTTGGTGATAACACAGAGGCGACGCGAGCGTCGCTACCGGAAATGCCCTCAATAATTCAGCGTCGACGGACATGGAAAGGCATCGCGATACGATGTCACGCAAAGTGGTCGGTCCTCGGTCGTTGGTCGTCTGCTTCTATTCTACACATATACATACATAGAGACACAACGTCGACGCCACCGTCACGATGCTACTTGCTGTTGCTCTGTCATATAATTCGTCTTCATAAATTCTTGTCATGAAATTTTATGTTTCACTAAACCAGCAAACATACACCATTTTCAAATATTTATTATTATAATAACTTTTGTTTTGCAATTTATACAATATTTGTTAAGTAAAGTAAGTGATATTTGATAAGAAACTTTTTTTAGTAGTATAGTCACAAATGTATAGTGGTCATCAGAGGCCGTTGACTCGTTGGCCCACAGAGACCTGTGAGACAATTGCATGAATAAAACGATGCAACGCTAAACCATAGCAACATACTATCATATATAACAACATCAATCCAATGTTCGTGAATCCGTGATGTGAGTTGAACTGAGCGTAAAAGTCACCCTCAGTTCAGTGTTTGCACAGTGCATAGCCAGCTAGCCACATGTGGTCCCGCGGTGTGCGCATTCAGGCACAGCCAATTTAGGGAAACTACGTAGCACGTTTTCTCTTAATAATGCATCACGCGTGTGGCGCCATGTTGCCCAATGTTGACAAAGAGGGCGACGCCAAATATGTACAGCAGAAGATTATACTTTGCCGCAAGATAATCGCCTTTTCAGATTTCTCTTGGCTAAAAGCAAACGACGGGTTTCACTCGTTTGTGAACAAGTACAACTAATGTGACTATTATATTCGACGCAGTTTACATGGAACTTTATGAATGACTTTTAATTAAACAGCGCTGAGATGAGAATTTCTGGCAACGAACAACGATTTGTTATTTGTTAGTTGCGCGCATGGTGCATGAACTTGCTGTAAGAAGTATGCGCAATATGAACAGGACTTTTATTACATTTACTTTGTCAATGTGAAAATTACACATGTGTATTTACTTTTAAAAATTAAGATTGAATCAATAATAACATACGAATATTTGAGAAAGATTGGTTTAGGCAGTTATAAATAAAATAAACTTATATTTACATGTATGTATATTTATATTATAAAAAAGATGCGAGCCAGACGCTTTTCCAAAGCGATTTAAACCAAAGGCAAATGGCCAACAGCAACCCAACAGCCAACACAGGAAACTCAGCGAGTAATAAATAGCATGAGGAAATCGAGCACCTTCGCGACTGTCGTCGTTCAACTAAAAATGCCTTTATTTCATTAGGTGGAGAGCGAGTGAACGGGACCTGCCGGTTTGACGACAGTCGCCGTTGCCTTGCTTCGTTCTCAGTGGATCCGAGACTTTTATTATTACATTACCTTCACTTCAGAGAAAAAGAGAACGACAAGAACGCTGAGAAGCCGTCCGACTTCGAAACGACCAGGCAGAAAGAGCAAGATGTGACACACACACACACACTCACACTCGCAATTTCTTATTTTTCTACCAAAAAATATACAATTTCTCGCTTCTTATTTTAAATATATTTATACTTCTATTAGTATATATGTATATTTTAAAAATGAATTTAACACAAAATGTAATTTTTTTTAAATATGTAAAAATATATTTTTAGGATAACGGAAGCTTTGAAACATAGTGCAATTAGCTGAAATAAGTACAAGTAGGTAAAGTAAAAGTGAAAAATGTGAGTTTATACATATGTACATACATAACTGGTCGCAAAACGTACTCCATAACGCAAGGGGAACTTTTTGCTTACGGTACACCGCTCATTAGCAAATGGTCAGTTGGACCCGATCCGAGGTGTGCGTATACCAACAAATATGTTTCGTGCGCATACGTTTGTATATGAGTAAAGCACTTTTAAATCCAAAAGTAGAAAGGTATACAGTTAGGGAAACAACGAAGCAACTGTAGCTGGCACCAATGTGACCTGTTGTTTTAAAACATAAATGAATTTTCGGAGTTATATTTTCATTTAGTGCTGTAATTATATTCCACACATTCCTTTTTTATTGTTTAAACTTTACACATAAAGGAGACCACTAAAGCACTTACATATACGCAAAATATTATTCTCTTTTACAAATAAATAATATAAATTTTTATTATAATATAAATACATTTATAATATTTACAAGATAATAAATTAATTATCGACTTTTTTTATCATTCAAATTTAAGATATTTTTATAATATTATTTTAATCTTTACTAGTATAATAGTCCAGCAAAGAATAAACAAAAACGAAACTATTTTTTTCATCATTTTTCGATTTGCTAAAAAGCTTCTTGTAACCTTAATTTCTAAAATATTGATTTGAAAGATCTAGAACCAGTTGAAGCAGGCTCTCCGAGTCACATTCATAAGATATCTGTAAATTTTTGCTTAAAATGAGTTACAATTCGCTTTTAATATAGAATCCAAATCGTATATCTAGCCGCTTAGAAATCATTCAAAACAATTTTAGAGTTTCGTATTTTTTTTAAATATCATGCTACAAAAATGATTGATATTGATATTTTCATCAAATGTTATTAATCATAAACAAAAATTCTAGAAATATTAATTTAATTCTGTTTAATTCAACATTTTTTCAGGATTTTAAGATGAAGATAAGATAATTTAACATTTCAAAAAAATAATGTTTATTTACTAACAGAAAATTATATAATATTATTGTTATAATTAATTTTCTT
>CM008235.1:4411320-4426306 GCA_002278615.1 Pogonus chalceus
ATACATATATATATATATCCAGTATCATAGACAGAAGATGAGGGAGTGATAACACTTCGGAGACTGGGTACTGACGCAACCGAATCAACCCCCAAGGGTGACGTGATAACACGAAGTTGGCGGTCGCAATATTAAGGAGGCAACGGTAACAGTCTTGGTTTGAGAAACGTAAAGAGAGAAGCAATGTCATTTGGCTTCAAATATCACTGTTAAAACCAAAAAGTGTTATAATCTCTCTATAAAATAATATACATATTATCCAATTTAAATAATTACTATTTTAATATCTTGTTGTATTCTAATTGTACCAAATACTAATATTAAGTTTGTATTAATGTAGAAAAATAAATATGTATCTTTTAATTTAGTCAATTTATTTTATGAAACAAATAAAGTAGACTTATACAAAAGCTTATCTATTGCCCAGCACAAAAATATGTTAAAAAAGAAAGTGAAATTATATAATCAATATAATTTTAATAAATAATAATAATAAAATAAAAGATAATAATAGTACGCATTAATATTTAATGAGTGTATATATAATCATTATATGTGAAACATTTAGTAAACAAGTAATTTGGAACAAGCAAATCTGTAGTATTCCTTTGTTCGCATCAGTGAAATAGCTGAGATCCATCGTTTTCTCAGCTTCACAAAACATGAATCTCCTGTAAGACACTCACGAATACACAAAACAAGACAGAAACTGGTACTGATGAGGGGATAAGTTACAGGCGTTGGATAACTGGTGTAATGCGCGCATCATCGCGACGCCGACACCAGCGGAACCCTGAAGCAGCATCGGTGGATGCTAATGAAATAGCTGCGGGCACCAAGCAGATCGATGTTCATACACCTTGCCTGCTATCTATCTTCTCCATACTATGCTATACTATATATGTATGTATGTACGTTTGTATATATGCATATAGTATCTGCTATTTGGTATAGCAGTGGCACGGAAGCAAAGCTAAAGTATATAGAATATATTTGAAAGCTACCTGTACAACACCATACCAACGTTACCAAATACCAAGTAGAATAAATATGAGAGATATGCTTGCTTGCTTGCTTACTTGTCTTTAGTTCACACTGTTCCTGTATTCTAGACTAGAAATTGTACGAATACACTTACTAAAGTATCAGGTGAGTTGAAACGTACACCAAGTGAACATGTTTAGATCTGTAATTATACCTTCTACTATAAATCTTCATATAATTTAGATTATTAATCGCAGTATTACTTCTATAAATTATTTAAAAGCATTTGAAAAAGTATCTCACACCAATAGAAGTTAAGAAATTTTATTCAAATACAAAAAAAAAATATATATTAATGTTACATCACAAATAAATATTATTATTATAATATTATATTTATAGATATTCAAAACCAGAATTAAACTTTAAATAATAAAATTGCAAAAATTAAAACAATCACAGTAAGTCTCAATTTAAGAACAAAAATCAATGATAGATAAATATTTAGTAATTTTATGAAACTATTAATTCCGAACATGAATAAACTTCAATAAAATTAATTTAAGGCAAGTATTAACTGTGAAATCTGTTGTAGCGGTTTCGAACGGATGCTAGTTAATTTGTTTTGGAGACACATCGTACGCTTTTTGTTCCACACGCTGTGCAAAGCTTCTGTTCTCTCTATTCTTGTGCTTCAAGTCCTTAGTCTTCATCACATCTATCTATCTATGTCTGCGTTCTGTCGTCAGTTCGCCGTACTCAGAGTTTCATGCTGAGACAAGACCGTGGACAAGTCATTAAACAATTACCCATGGGCAACATCCAGAATGATAACATGTAAACGCAGAAGGAGCCAAGTTGATAATGAAACTGAACGCGACGTGGCGAAGATACACGACCACAACCGAACATAGCATCATCAGGAACGACAAACATCTGCCGCAAAATGATCCGACGTCAACGACGCCTAGCCACCCATTCTCAACACTTCAATGTTGACTTTCATGTTTAATATGAAAATAAGACATGGAACTACTAAAAGAGAATATGCATATCAATTATATTATAAAATAATAGTCTTTGTATTCCTTACGATATAATAAATTATTAATTCTAAATATTTGTTATAAAAAGTTACATATGCATATTTAAAATATTTATTGTATTCGTCTTATTTAAATATATATNCGTACTCATCCGTTCCTCTTGTACGTTCTCCCTTTACCACTACTAAATTGTCGTACAAATAGCCATGCCACGTTGAGCCGTGCTGTTTTGTGCTGTGCTGTACTGTACTATGCTGGTTGCTGCTTGTTGGCAGGCCATTCTGTTGTAGTAGAACCGATATCATGCCATATGGTCTGCTTGCTCTATCTGATTCTCTTGTCTATTTCCCATGTCGCTGATTCCGTTCCTGTCCCAATCACGCCTCACTAATTTAACGTCAACATAGTACTAAACGGAAACTACTAACATATACATTTATCGCACTAATTTGACTTCGTTTCATAACATTGCCTAAAATTTTTACCTTCATTAAAAAACTAAACAAATAGATTTGATATAATTCTAAATATTATGTAATATAGTAATTATAATAAATAGAAATGTGGGATGCGCAAGAAGAAGAAATATTTAGAGAAAAATTCGTAAAAGCTGAGAGAACAAAATCGTTGGTTGATGCGGTTGGTCGACATAAGATGTCATCTCCCTGTAGTCGAAATACGGGTTGAAGTACCAAACGAAGTAAGGCTCGCAACGCTGGAAAGAAATTCGCGAAGCTTCCTAAGTTGACGCGATCGCGTCCAACAGAGATAAAGTACATATACTACGATTGAGCAAAAGAGACGGATACAACGGAGATGTGGATGTGATCCCGCGTCATTTCATGAATGAGAGAGTCGGAACCAACGAGAACGGTACGCCGCCTTCTAGTTGAAGGACAGTGGCGGTGAAACGAAGAGGGTAAACTCGACAAGAGCCAGCACCACCGCCGTTAGCTGGCGCTGATACGGAGAGCGCACAGCGTAGCTTCCCTCGTAATCTGTGAAAGCTTCCAGCTAGACTGCTGTCGGTGAACGCACCAACAAATACGTTTACATTATAACTTGTAAACGATTTTTAACGCCTTATTCACATGCATATAGCAGATGAACTTCCAAAAAAATATATATACAAATTTATACGGTTTTATAATAATACATTCTTTGTAAAAATTTAATATCAATCATACGAATAAATATTTAATGTTTTAATTTTTTATTTACAAATTCATCTCAGTTAATATGGAGACTAACTTAAAGAATCTTGGTTCAAATTCAAAATTTTATCTAAATATTTTGCCAGAAATAAGACTACTTTCAATTAATACCAAATCGTTAATGAAAACATTTAAACAAAAAAATATTTTTTTAAATCTTATTTGAGGTTGAAGTAAAAACTATTTGGGTGGCTTATATATTGCTTTAATCATGATGTACGATAAACTCTGATAATTAATCTTCATTACTTATAATTATGATATAATCTTAAAGAGTGCAATAAGGAAAAAAGCTCATGCCAAAATATACGAGATTTACTTTCTACAGTTTGTGGCACATTTAAAAAATGATATTATAAAATTATACTTGATAATTTTTTCAGCAAAAATGAAATATTTATTAACTATAATATTTTTTAGAATAAATACATGTATTTAAGTGATTTTTGAGTACTTTTTGTTCAAATAACTTAAATCAAAAATAAAATTTATTTATAATAATATTTAATTATAATTGATTTATATAACTTATTCCTTTGTTATTATTTTGGTATAAATATTTCTTATTGTGCGTGGAATATAGAACTAGTAAGTTCTTCTACCGAATGACATCGTTAATAATAGTACTCTGTAAACGTGGCAGAATGTTCAAAGCCTCGTACCGGCATCCGACGCTCGCTCACGCCATGGGACGTTCAGAGACCACCAGGCAGGCAGGCAGGCAGAGGCAGGCAAGCATACAGACCACGTTCGCTCGCTAACACAAAGGCCGTAGAGAGGCCTTGCGGAGCAGCGGGGCCAGAGCTGAGGACGTGGATAGTGTGGTCTGAAGAGCGAAGCCGCCGTCGACGGGCCAATACGGAATACATACATATGTGTTACTATACGTACTACGTGTAAATGTGCATATGTGTGCGAGTAGAGTATGTAGCAGATATGTGAGTAAACAAGCAGGGGAGAAATTGGTGTGCCAGTGTGTGGGTGCAAGTCGAATGAGTCTCACAACCCACTAGGTTGTTCATGTTCACACTTATATATAACCGCACGTATGATGTATAAAATTTTAAGTATGGAAATGTAATTGCTATGCCTACCTTATATATTTAAAAAGGTTTCGGGCATCTTTCATTAAACAATACTTTTTGCATATATTTGTCCTTTAAATCTCCAATTTTTTAAATAGGTTTCCAAAAGATGTTTTCATTGTTCACAAATATATTTCAATATAAAAACTACTGCAATTAACTATTTAATTAGACAACCCGCATAACTTCATTTGATAATTTATAATATTTTATACAAAATAGAGGCATACTTTTACTTTCAATATTACTTAAAAGTAAAAATATTCCAATGTGTCGTTATTATTGATTATACAGTAAAGTTTTGTTTTAAAAGAAATAAATTTGTTGTGGTTTTATAAGAAATATAAATAAAGAGAAGTGTAAAAGTATGTAGGTTGATGATTAGAAGTATGTATAGAATATTGAACCCTTATATGTATATGTATGTATGTATGTATTTATGAAGAACAAAGAACACGAAAAGTATTTGGTATTTGAGAGACGCAAGCGAACTTTCTGATTCGACAAACAACGACGACGCAAAAGCCTGCAGCAGCGGCAGCAACAGCAACAGCAGCTAGCAAAGTTGTGATGTTGAAGGTGGTATGGGTAGGATAGGTTGCTACGTCGTGTGGTCGTGTATCGGAGCGATGTCGGAAACACCGTGTTAAACTTGATCCTCGTCTACTTGTACTCTATACAACACAACACACACACGCGCTCGCTCGCGCTTCAACATCTCTTCGTTGTCGTCGTCGTTGCTCGGCGCAGTATTTCCGCATTGTCTTTACTCCATTAGCCACGGTATCGTGCTTGCTCGTGCTCGTGCTCATATTGTTTGTGTGTTCATACGCCCGTAATCGCGCGTCGCTTGCGAGACGTCTTTCACGCGCTTTACACTATGCTATATGCTTTCTCCTCTCTTTCACATCTACCTACAACATTATACTTTCTACAAAAATTTAAGCAACTTTACGAAAAACTTGTACAAATTATGCACGTATTTATTTGTATCTCTTCTAATAAGATTAACAATTCTATCACTTTAATTTTTATCGTAAACCACAAATTTTGTGAAAAATGTTACATTATGGTACAGTTTTGAGTAGAATAAATAAATTAGTGAAATGGCAGCTTTGAATGATATATAGAAAACTTTGTACATTTAAGTTTTTGCTGCAAACGATGGCTGGATCAGTGCGGTTTATTTTTGTAGCAGAATATGAAGCAAGGCAAAAGCACGTTTCATAGAAGGACATACTTGCATAATGCAAAGCTTTGAGTAGTGTGAGTACGTTGAACGATGCGATGCAACGATGGTAGTTCGGTCAGAAATACTCATCATTCAGTCAGTGCATGTGCAACGCGAATGCGAATAGTTCAGTACTCTACAGTCTACACCATACCACATCACTTGCTATACCATGTCGATGTATTAATGTATATGTGTGTGTGTGTGTGTGTGTGTGTGTGTAAAGCAGAAAGGGATGGTGTAAATCTCAGCACTCCATGTGAACGGCGTGCACTGATTCCTGATCACCGCGTAAATATCGATGGATTTGTATTGGTGTTGCGTCTAGACCAACGGATGGAAGTTCTGATAGCTTTCCGAACATTTTCCAAAGCAAAACTTTGTGTCGTAATTTTTAGCCATCCGCATTTTCGAATCACACTCGCATTCGGCCTAGCTTAGCTCTTTTCAAATATATCTCTCTCACGACTTACTTGTTCCGAACAGGAATCACGATATATCAGAATCCAAGAATCGCGTTACGCATTTTTAAATTTATCTACCATGGATTTTACTTATAATAACTATCGTCTCACTTTCTATATTAATATTATTCACATGGATTCATTGTGATTAAACAATTATTAGAAAATCTAATTTTATTACGCCGCAAGTATCTTTTTATAATGATATAATATCTGACATTATCTTAAAAACTAATTGAGCGAATTTCAGTTTTTTTGTTAAAGATAGTAAAATAATAATTATTTAAATATACTGAATTGATTCAATGATTAGTCCTTCTTAACACAATTTTATAATTAAGTAATACAAAACATTTAGTTAACATAATTATTGGATCATAGTAAGATTACAAATTTTGTAAAATTTATCCAAATATTCTTGTAACCAAATTCTTATCTTTGTTCTATTTGACTTAATGCTTTAAAGCATAAATATGAATAATTATAATAAATTGGAAGAAATTTTAAAAGAAGTAGATCTCATAGGCAATAATATTGACTGTATTTTTAAAATGTTTGAAAATTCTAAATAGTAAATCACACGTTCGTTGACCGAACATCCCTTGTAAAGCGGGATTTACGCAAGCATTACCATTATGTAATCTCCTTGGTTGTCGACAATGCCAGGTATTCGCGGAATTCTCTAGGACGCAAATGCGTGGTATCACTAACACCTGCTACTTTCTCAGTGCACTTATAACTAACTGTTCCTTACTACGATTTACATCAAAACTTAAATTCTCTTTCTATTTCATTGATTGATCTCTAATATTGTTCAAACCTACATACTTTAATAAACTGAATATTATTAATTTAAAAATAAAAAATAAAGGTAATTATGTAAAATAGTAGAATTTAATTTTAATACTGAGCAAATATACTTTATAATTCTTAATAAGAAATAATATAAATAAAAACTGGTTAATACATATTATGTATTCAATTATACACTCAAACACTTTCCTTTTCTAAACATAAAGACTTGTACACCTGATATTGTACAAAACCATATTTTATTTTTTGTTCTGTAAATACCTAACACGCGTCTATAAACAAGTGTCAGTTACCTGGTATTTTCTATACAATACAAAGGGGATATTTTCATGTATATTTATAATATTATTATCTTTTGATAGTGACTTGAACGCCGGAATTACAATGAAAATCTTTTTAATATTTTGTCGAAAATCAAAAGCAATTCAATCAATTGTATAAATTATATTTGAAATAATAATTTATATGAATTTATTTATGAAATAGAAATAATATATAGTATAGTTCACAAAAAGTCGCTGTTGCGCAATAATTGTACGTTTACATGATAGCGTCTTGCCGAACTTTGTTTTATCCTTCAAAAATGACATATCCTTTTTGACATAGTCTAAATTTTAGACAAAATTTAAGTTGTTAAACAAAATTTAAATATACTTGCTTTAAATACT
This sequence comes from Pogonus chalceus, assembly GCA_002278615.1. NCBI lineage: Eukaryota > Metazoa > Arthropoda > Insecta > Coleoptera > Carabidae > Pogonus > Pogonus chalceus. The sequence continues at coordinate 4,418,826 of CM008235.1, forward strand.
TTCCCTACACATATCATAAATAGTACGTCGAATGGCAGACTAATGCAAAATTCTCAATATTCTTTAATATTCTTACACGTGTCCTTGGTTTTAAGGGGACAAAATGCTTCTTTTTTAAAAATTCCTTTAATTATAGTTGAAATTGATACTTCTTATGCAGTTCTTTCTATCTGTTAATTGTATATTAATATTTATATTTAAAANACGTTCAGAACATCAAAATGACTGTAACGTATGTCGAAACTAAAACATATGCATAGAATTTTAGTCATTTAAGTTTTTAAATTTCTTAATATTCATTAGTTCAAGAATGTTTATATATTTAAATACATAATATTAGCTATAAATTTAAAATGACGTAAATTAATACATCTTCAATTCCTATTTTATATTAATAGATGTTAGAAGTGAAAGACAAAAAGACGAATAAAAGTTGAATATGATGATCATAAAAATGTTATAGTAAATATATATTTTTAAATCATAAGTTATTAAGTTGTATCTATGTTTACAACTCATAAGAAGAATATTGCATGTTTCTTTTGCAGATAAAAAAAAATTCATCATATAACTCTTGTCTAATATTGGAATACTTAAATTTATATATCTTCCTGTATCTGTATGTTAAGTATAATTTTTTATTAAGTTCAATTATAGTCAAACCGCAACCCGGGTATTACAAAATCTTATGAAGTAAGTTATAAAAAATTAGATAGTCAAAAAATAAAAATAGATATACATATGTTTATTTAATAAACCATAGGCTTTAACTTTGCTCTTTTGTTTTCTATTAAAAATATAAAATATTAACTGATAGCATTTGATAAAACTATTATATATTATACAATATAAAGTTTAAATATTTTTGATTTCCGATTCTGTAATAATATAAAAAGGTTTGATAGCTTAAACTCTAGTAATGATTTCGCCGGTAAACTATTTCAGAAGTTAAAAGTGAAATTAATTTAAATATATGAATTTCTGTTCTTATTTCAAGGTATCTAAATATATATTTCAAAGAAAACTAATTATTTAAGTGAAAAATAAAATAAATGACATGTAACATTAAATCTATGCGTTGTGCAATTGGGGCGTCGCCTACATCGCTGAGCGCACCAAGTCCCGGGAGCCGGGCGCGAGACAGACGCGTCGCACCAGGAGCATCCTTTGTTCCGGAGTGGCACTCGAACGCGCGCTCAAGCTATAAGGAATATTCTGTTCGCAAGAACGTGCGCTGAACTACCGAACCAGGCACGGACTAAGATAAATTGAGAATTGGATATGACAAGCGCTAAGCGGGAATAGAAAGAATCGAGAAGTACCATGGGACGCTAGAAATAGAAGCATTCTGAGATTTCTAACAAAAAAACTAGTAGTTCTTCAGCAAAATAAATCTTACCTCTTTTATTTTTATTTCATTTAAAAATATTTTTCTAAATCTAACAAAGGTAAACTATTTCAATACTACAAACATTAATTATTATTTAAAATTTACTAAACATATTAAATTGATTTTTAAAATTAAATTTAAAATTATTTTTATGTAAGATATTTTTGAAAATTTCACGTACTATTACAAATAAGAGACGTAATGTAAGCTATCATAGAGGTGAAACAAAAATAATTAATAAAGTACAATAAAACACTTTGCAATGTAATAGGGTTGTGCCTAGTGCCTACCCTTACAAGGAACAACAGCGCTGCGCTCAAGTACATTAAAACACCTAGAGGACGAACGGGCCGTACAAAACCGGCGAAGGAGCCATTTATTTCGGCCGATGCGCATACAAAGGGAAGACACTCACTGCTTTCCTCTATCCCCTTTAGTACTTCCACAACATGCGGTCTTTTCCATCTCATTCCCTTTCCATTCTCTCTCCAGCTTTGAGTAAGTCGCGCACCTTACAACATGATGCTATATCACATTCAGTACACTACAGTACACTACACTATACTACAACAGTACACACAGCACTTTCGATTTCGTTTACGTATTAGAAAGGCGGCTTTGGCTGCACGATCTTGTATTCATATATTACATATACGTACATATGTACTCGAATATGTATGTATATACATATATATTTACATTCTCGCTCTCTATGTGCGCCTTGTAGAATTCATCAATGTTCATCAATTCGAATGCTGGTGGTACGGTGCGTACTGCGTGCTGTGCTTATTATATACGAGGAACTATTTAACCGAAATAATTGCATATGATATTGAATTGGTTGCCTAAAGGTAACCTTGCATAGATAATAACACTAAATCAATTTGTTCAAATACGAAATATACTTCATACATTCAATACTGTTCTCTTTACAGTTGAAAATTGAAACCTGATTTTTAATTAGTACTTTGATAGAGTAAATTCAAATTTTCAATTGATTGAAAAAAAAAAAAAAACGAAATATTATCAAATTCCAAGAAACAGTACAAACTAGAAATTAAAGTTTTGTACTTTCTCGTTCTGAATATAAATGCTTTCATTTAATATTTTGTTAAAAACATATTTATCTAACTACGGTGCTAAGAATTATATGAAACGTCTCGTTCTCGATGATAACATGTAGTACTTTTTTATTATTTGTAAAACATCACAACCTTTAGAGTATACAATTTTAAATGCTTGTGCTGTGCACTTACTATTTATCAAATGTTCATTTTTTTTTTGTTGTGCGTAAAGAAAGTGAAGTTTTTTGAGTAATATCCAAAAAATATATTTAAAAAAAAAAATAGATACTCTACACACCGGGCTCGTTTAATCGTACAATAAAAAATATAAAAAACACCTGTATTAAACATTGTTGACTTGAACAACATATTTTTTGTGAATACCTACCATATTAAAATTTATATTTATTAAAAGGATTAAACTTTTTTTTTTCACTGGAGTATAATCGATTTTTTTAGCATTAGATTTACGAAAAGTACTGGTTTAAAATATTCTTTTAAGAGAATAAAGTTTTACATTTTTGTTAATAAACTTGGATAACTTTGAAATAAAATATTTATGATAGAAATTTTTTATTTGAATAATTTGATTGAATGAATCCGTATTTCGTTGAATAAATATACGTAAAAAGTAAAATTATAAAAATTATAAACTGATATAAAATATATTGTTAGAAAAACATTGATAAATATCTTAAAATTATCAATATTCAATTTAAAATTTATTACAAATTACACAAAATCTTTTATAATTCGAAATGTATATATACGATGTTACTTGAGTAGTTTTTGGTACTTTTAACTGATATTTTTGCGATAATTGTTTATTGAGGAAATATCAGAAATATTTAAAATTAAAGTTGAATAATATCATATATAGCTAATTTCACAATCAGCTAATATCAGTCAATCATTACATTAACATTTCAACATATAATGATATTCAGTTGAATTTAGCATATGTAACTTTATACTATCATCGATTCGTAATGTACAACCACATCAAACATTAATTAGTGAAACGCTTTCCTTCCAATACTATCAAATGGACAACTACAAATCTAAAACATATTGTCAATGATAAATTCAAAATTATAAAAACTATTATTCTACTTTATATTAAATTATGTCGAAATAACAATTAATTTATTTCAGTATTTAATAGAATTATGTAATGTATGCATAGTGTTATTAAAATAATTAAATTTCAAGTAGGAAGCAGAAATATGGACTATAAAAAATCAAAATTTCATTAATTATTAATATATTTTGCTTATTTTAGTATCCGTAGACTATACTAGACTGAATATTTAGTTTCAAAATATTAGTTTTTTTTTGTTTTCTAAATTTGCAATTAGTATTATACCGATTAGGTTTTAGTATATTTTTATATATACTAATGGATTTCTCTGCTCAGTAGTTCTCAACTGCCGTTCTGCGAAAAACTGATATTTCGCAAATTCTCAAGGTGTTCCGCGAAATTATTTATTAATTTTTGAATAGTTTAACAAAACATATTTTGTAATAAATTGAATAAACAACACCGTCTATTGTTTCAACTTCGCCAATAACAATAACGGTCTGTGGTATATATTTTTTTCTACAGTCGCTATACAAAGTAGGTATTTTACGCTCTCTTTTTTTATTTTTTTTTCAATTTCGAAACCTTTTTTAAGTATTTTTTATAATTTTAATTAATATTAAAAGCGAATTTTTCAAGTTTAAAATAAATCCAAGAAATTTAAAAACAATTAAAAAGAAAATATGTGACTATATGCTTTTTTAAATAAAATATGTTAAATTAAGTAAAGATATTAATTAACCTAAAAATTCGAAACCTAGTTATAATTTAAACATCAAGGCTTCAAGAAATTGAAGTTAAAAAGTGGCACTTACATACATAAAAACAAAAATATATTAACATTCTTCTTTTTTTATGGTCTTTAAATTTAAATGTTTCTCTTTAGCGATTAGTAAAGTGTATGTTGTAACGAGAAGGTATACATACATATATTAAACTGAAATATATTTACAACAAAACAATTATATTATAGGTATTTATGAATATTTTTTCATAGAAATTCTATTTATAAGTATAATAAACCCATAGAACATTTATTGAATATTGATCATTTAAGGATATATTATTTTGATGTAAATATAGCTTAATTTTACGTAATTTAGTATTTACTATATGGCGTTAGTGATGATAGGGAAATGTTTTATATACGTTTATATGAAAATGTCCGTATTCTGATCTCGATAGCAGGCGTCAGGTGCATATACGCTCTACAGCACATAAATAATGTGAATCTGAAGCGTGAAACTAAACTTCACTAGTGAACGCGCGCGTTTATGTACGTATCGTTATCAGGCAAAAGAAATATCATATTATTGTTATGATATGTATATCGAAACAGGAATAAAACAGAACTGACTATATTTTATAAATATTCCTAATTATTGACTATCATTAAATTTAAAAAAAATAGAATTATTTATACATGTACATGATAAAAGTAAAATGTAAAAAGCACGCGGTTTAGTAGTATCCAACAAACGTCAAGCAAGGTTGCTATTGTTCGTTGTCTCTGTCGTTCAGGGTTCTTCATCGGGAAACGCAGCCATTGGCAACAGAACGCGTTCTCGTTTAATTTCCGCGTGCGTCTCTCTCCGTCCTGGCCCGGTACTTGACGGCCGCATTAGGCGTCGCGGCACTCCTAAGATAAAGGAGACGGCGACAAGTTGTCACGCTGCTACCAACCGATAACATACAGGAACGTATTACACACAAAAGTCATATATATATATATATATATATATATATATATATATATNCTCCAATGATCAAAAAATATTCACTGTTTTACTTAATTAATAGTTACACACAACTAATTTTTCTTTAAAAGGTGCTAAAAATACCTAAGTACAAAGAAAATATGAACAGTTACAAATTTTAAACATTTTGAATATTTCGTAACTATGTATTTAATTTAATGTATATTTTAAACATAATTTAATTGTTGAACATAATTTAAACCAAAATACTAGTAAAAAAACATATTTTTGACTAATTAATATAATTATATTTGTATTTAAATATATGAGTACGGATTATAGAAGTTAATTTTTTAGAATACTTTTACATCAAAATCAAACTATTAGCTATAATTTAATAAAACGGTTAAAATCGCAACAAATAAAACCAAAAATTGAATTAATATTAAACTAGAAACAGTATAATTTAATTATTTAAAATGTTTCAACATACATATACCAGTAAATTCATTTGTTTGTTTTATTAATTTTTATATTTGAAACTTTACAGAACTCATGTTTGTCAGAAACTACATGTTTTCTGGTTTGATTCTGAACATTATTTATTTAAAGCTGTCGAAACACAAGCTTAAATTAAAAAACCAGAACAACAATTACAAACATTTCGATAAAATTCAAATTTTGTTTATCTTTATACTGCTTCACTTTTATGTCAACAAACAAATTTATTATATTGTTATTAGTAAATTTTAGTACTGTTTGTTGAATAACAATCATTAAATGTATTTCAAAAAGTAAAAAACTTTATAAAAGTATAAAATTATCTAAAATGAATGGTTTCTAATAATATAACAAATTAGTTAGTGTTGTAGTGTAAGCGTGTGAAATCTTCGTTCAATGTATACTTAGAATATGTAAAGGTAATCTAACCCAAAGCCAGGCACAGGTAACGGGAGTAGCATAGTTTCGTAACAACATGGCAGTGGTAGCAATAGCAACAGTAACAGCAACAGCATCAGCAACAACAACAGAACAGAGAAGCTGCGCGTTCCGGCTGACACTAATTGTGTCTAGCGGTGTCGCATTTGCGGTCTGATTTAGTGTCGTCCATATGCCTTACCCTGTTCCCCCTTTACTAGTCACTCTACTACCAGATTATCACCGGCTCGCTAATTAGTATTTACTGATTGTTCTAAGTGCGTTATACGGCTGTGCACTGTACATCGACCACATGGAACACGTTCAGCAATGTTATTATACCTTCACTATACACTGCACATTGGACAATCATACATTCTGTTTGTGATGTAAACAAATAATTTCTTAGTATTGGACACAACTGTTAATAACATACCTATTTACCTTCATGCTGACTCACTAATCTTTATCCAATCAAAGTTTCATTTTAAAAATATCTAACATTCACAAACAGTAATTTAAAATTATGTATAAATTAATTTTTGTTTGTACGGTTTTATTTTTTACATAATGAGTTTTAAAATATTAATAAATTAACTGATTTACTACAATTTTTTGTATCATAATTAATTTTTCAATATCGATAATACCGACCAAACTTCAAACGTTCATATAAATAAATATATCCTTTCAAATTCTGAATAATTAATAATTTTAATATTACAGTATATTTTAATAAATTATTTCTGATATGGACATGTGTGTTCATAATACAATTACAGTATGATCTCATATTGTAAACAAATGTCAATTAGTTGAAGTTTGCATTAATGTCGAGTACGATCAATAATGCTTCAAAATTTAAATTTGTTTAATAAGTTCTAAAAAAAAATTAATTTAATTTGTAACAATTTTATTGACTATATAAATATTATACCATTTATTTATAATTAATTCTTATACGGGGAAAATAATATGCTAAACATAACCATCGGAGTATTGTAAAAATTCGCTAATCGTCGTCAATAATTAATATTTTTATTTTTAAATTATTGTGGTAATTTTTAACTTACCATCTATATAATTAATTTTATCATCTAAAAATAATATCAGCTCTGATGGTAATGATTGCCATCATAGATTGTAGGATATATCAATAAATTCTAAAAATCAATGATGGCAATCATTACCATCGGAGCTAATATTATTTTTAAATGATAATAGTTATTTACATACTATGTGCGGAAACGACTGGTTCACGGAAAAGTGTCGCCATAGAACGAATCCGGGAACCAAGTTCATGCAAAAGGTATGTACAATATTTTTTGTAC
>CM008235.1:4456340-4468687 GCA_002278615.1 Pogonus chalceus
AAAAAATGATTACAAAATTCTAATTTAAATATATCGATTTTTATGATTTTTTTTTTAAATCACAATTTTTTACATTTTTAAAATAATATTGTTATAACCAATTTATTGCAATAATTGCTATCGTTGTAACCGATACAAACAAATCAAAGCAAATTTGGGCGTAACAACCAGTTCGCCGTTATAAACAATTTAATAAAATGTATATTTATTGCTAAATAAATAATTTATATTACTTCATAACGTATTTAATATCATAAAATTATCATTTCTTTATTTTATTTGTTAATTATACTTATTGTTCATGTTAAAATAATATAAATAATTCATATTTTAATAATAAAAAACAAAATAAAGCCAATTGTTTACAAACGAAAAAACCATATAATTATATAGTTTTTATACAACAATAGACGGTAAAAAATAATACGTATTGATAAAAATCAGCATTATTTTTGCGTAGTAACAAAAAAAAAAACAATAATATATGCTTGTTGTGTTAGTATATGAATATAAAACATAACAAACTACCCATTGTACATTGTACATTGTTCTTAATGTTAGCCAGATCAAATATTTTTATAATACATTACACAACAGTTTAAAGTTTTTTTACTCTTATTGATATCATGTCATGTATTAAGTTAGTGATTTAACAATACTATACGTATGTATAATGTGTAGTAGATAAAAAGTATGTTCTAAAGTTTCAATTGACATCCTATAGTACAATGGTATACCTGTGTTTGGTACTCATTTGAAGCACATCTTATTCAACATAGCATTGGACAGCACGAGGCCCTGTTATAATGAAGAGTGGTTCATGAGGAACGTCAAGGAGAACGCTGATTCGTTCACTTTGAGTATTTAGTTGTGGATATTTCATTTCGATTTACAATTATAATATCTTAATTATTTTACGAATATTCCAATAAACTAAGATTGAAAGAACAGTCTATTCTGTAATAAGTTTGGAATGAGTTATAATTCAGATTGAGTGAAAAGGTCTAGGAGAGCAAAATAGTCATTCCAAACATGTTGCAGAATATACTTTCTCTTAAACTATAAATTTAGTTGATTTTAAAAAACATAACCAAAAAAACTTTGATCAAAATTTGATTGATAAGTATTTTACCAATTAAATATTAACTACAAGATGTTGTCAATTTGAGGTTATACGTAAAATGTAACCATTCTATGATTGAAAATTATACAAAAATGTTATGAATTCTGTAAAAGTATTACAGAAAATTCCATAGAAGATACGAAACTTTAAAATTATATTAAATGGTCTCTAAACGGCTGGTAGTACGATTAAGTTCAACATTTGAATCAGGCTGTTATTCATTTTATACAAACCTTCTTCAAATACTGAACTCAACTGATTCAAGGTCTTGCAAATCAAAAATTTAGAATATATTTTAGCGGGTAAACGAGAAAAATAAAAAGAGTAATATAAATAATCTAATAAGTAAAACCAGTGAGAAAGAGATTTTCTTAGAAAATTAATAATTTTGCAGCAAGTATAGTTTTAAAGCTTGCATTACCTGATTAATGAAGTTAGTAGTTTAACGAATATCCATGTAATTACTTCAGCGAAGTTATAATACTTAAATTTACTTAGAAATAATATGAAGAAGTTATTACATACTTATTAAAATGTTCATTATATGTTGTTTCAATTTACATTTCATTTAAAAATCAAATTAAATTTAAAAACATTTGAATACCATAGCTTACTTACTTGAGTTTGTCGAATATTTTAAATTTTTAGATATGAAAAATGTAATAAAGTAGAAGATATTTTACTGTATAATTTTCAATAAAATCATTTAATGGCATTAGGTTGAAAGGAAATTGAATTTATTTCCAATACGTTGTTGCAAATTTCATTATAGATGCATATTTTTTATTGTCTAAAGTTTGTTTTTATTACGAATCATATTAGTTTTGTTGTAGCATCTCCTTGATTGAATTCTCGAAGATTTTTTCTTCATCTCCATGGTTCGTTTCGTGTCAGTGGGCGGTGCAGAGGTGAGGCAGCACCGAGCCTCGGCACCTGTCGCCACTCGGGCTGCCCGCGGCGAGACTATAATGACTTCATCAGCGGCGATGCTTTCCACCACCTCTTACTTCACTACGTCTCTTATCTATGAACTAAGAGCGTGTCCTGCAGTGCTTCGATGACCGCTCTTGAAATGAGCCGCTATATGTACGAGCATGGATTCTTTAAAAGCCCATACATTTTAATAAATTATTTGCAATACATTCCAATTGTAAATNGGAAATAAGAAAAATTATATCTAAGCTCCTAAAAAAATTGCTTAACTGAAAAACTGCAAAAGTATCTTTTTCAAGAAACATAGATTCTAAGAAATATATGATTTTCTTAGTAACGAGCATTTACAAACATATTATGGCAATAAAATATAATATTTACTTCTTATATTACTAGAAACATGTTTACAAACAAGTGTTTCAAACATTACTCTGAAATATAGTTAAATCTAAAACTGTTCCATATATTAAAACAAAAAATTAATGCAGAAAGGTTTTCTCATAACGAAATAGAATAATATTTATAGCAATTAACAAATTTATTAATTATTTTGTTATAAGTAGGTGTTTATATAAATTAGGTTTTAGTTTTACCATAATAAGTACAACTCACGCAAATACTATCAAATATTTTTTTTTTTAAATGTTTCTTTTCTTATTTATAATTATTTTATTAATGTGAATTGCTAGCTGGTTTTTGTAGAAGTTGGAGTTAAAATTTATGTATTTTCAGTCTGGTATATAAATACTTAACGCTATCGGAATTAAATGCTTTGTACTGTTATCACTGGTGAATTTATATTATCCAGGATTCTAATTTTTCTTTAAAATTCTCGTTTTCATAGGATATTGTACAAAATATCAATTACTTTGCACTTTCCCCCGAAAATGGGACAAGAGCAAAACTTGGAGTTAAAATGCATTCAAACCTTATTTCATGTGCAACGGGACAACAGTAGAATTATTAACAAATCTGCTATAAAATGCTTTTTATTCCATGAAGTTATATTGCTAAGTTTTATAGTTATCCATTTTTAAATAAACAAGTACTTTTTATTGAAATATGGAAGGGGATATATATATTATATAAACTAAGGTTTAAAATATTTATAAATTTATCACTATATGCATTTTCTCCATTTACGAACGGCAAAAGGCAAAATAATAACATATTTCAAGTAAAAACAACTTAAAACAAAAAATTAACATTCAAATGTTTTGAAATAAAGCCTACTAATATAAAAAATTTAAAATACATTATATTTTTATTTCATTATTTTAAATAGTTTTATTGCGCAAGCCTAGTAAATATAAATAAAATTTTGATTATTTTATAATTTTTTTAATATTTGAATCCTGTAATTACAAAAATACATCAAATTAATTTATTAGACAGTATTTAAAAATATAATGTTCTTATCATTATGATGTCTACTAAATGGAAACAAAAGAATACATTATAAAATTCTTAATTTCCTTGTGAATATATTTTATTATAAAAAAACGGAATAATAATTACTTGAGTTGAGCTTAAAAAAAATTGTATTTAGACATTAAGCGTAATTAGCAAAGAAAATAAACTAGTAAAAATGATCATAATAACTTAATATTCTACCTTGGTAGGCACAACAGCTGTGCAGAAAAACGTAGCAATCATAAACAAAATAACGTACAATTGTACACAAAATTATACGCTCACATTTCATATTATAATTCGCGGAAAACATGATTACGAGGGCATTCGAACATAATGTAGACATTAAGTTTTGAACAATCATTTTGGACGGTGGATATTATTTGTGGGTTGTAGTCGTGCGTCTTGTGGCCACATAAAAGTCATAAAAAAGCGTGATGCACCAGTTAACGAGGTGGTACAGAACATTCATTCACAAAAGACACATTAAAATGTCATTTTAATCAGGCACGGTCCCTGATATATAAGTGGTTTTTAATACAATAATTGCTTAATCTAGTACGGATATAATGACAACAGCATTGCTATGGGTGCACACCCACTACATTTATTTGATGACATTCATCGATTACATTGTTGCCAGATTGCTGATATTGATAAAGATAATAATTAATTATTATACTGTTCGTGATTTATAGGACTTTGTCTCAATTTACAAACAATAATCTTGATTACATTCAATTGTTTTGTTATCATCTTTGGATCATCAGTTTGGAATTAGTTTGTTGCTTTGTATCGAGTAAAAAATATCTTTAGTTAAAATAAATAGAGAAACTTTTTTTTACATTTTATAGATCAAGTTTTATAACAATTTAAAACCTGTTGTAAATCGTTAATCATTCAATATTGCTACATTTTTAATACATTTAAATATTGCATATTTTATATTTTACCTAAATTATAACTATATTTAATCAGAGTTTATCCTTAATACTTTTGTTTATTATCAAATTAATTTTGAAAGCAAATATATCTTATAATATAAAATAAGCAATTATTTATAACAGATTATAGGAATTTTGGGTCAAAAATTGGTTTGTTTTTAGCTCTTTTTTATGACAGCCTGTCAGTGACATTTTAGCTAGACAACAGATAATTATTGTCAAACATAATGAAAGAAATTAAATTGCTAAAAGATGTTATTTTGAAAAATAATCTTTTTGAAAATGTGTTAAAAGGAGCTGAATACATAATTGAAAGAAAGAGTAATACTTGTGCAACTCAATAAAGATATCGAAAAAATGAATACTGATATCGCGAGTAAACTTCACGAAGAATATAAAATATATATTTTGAGAAACCTGTATGTATCATTGTCCAAAATTAAGAAGCTACAAACATTTAAAGTACTCTTATCCCAGAAGAATCCATGTCATGCTCGTAATTTAGTGTGGAAAGAAATTTTAGGAAAAGATGTAATTGCCTATAAATTTATTTTATATATATTTAAGATTTTGTATTGAAAACAAAAGTTATCAATAATCCCGATCGAAGCTCGGTCATCTTGATTTTATTTGTAAATTAACTATATATATTCATTTTTTTTCTTTTTCGTTGACTGTTTTGCTTTATTAAAGCAAAATATTTCTGTAGCTTGTAATTATTAGTTTTTATATCTATTACTGGTTAATTAATTTGAATTTATAACTATGAATATCAAAAAATATAAGGTATTCCAAAAGGGTCATGAATTAAAAGTTCGAAAATTGTCTTTACAAAAAATTATAAGGAAGGATTTGCATCTTAAATCTTACAAAATTCAGCTTGTGTAAGTACTAAAACCAACAGACCATCTTCAAGGATTAAATTTTGTGATTAAAATGTTCGAGAGGTTTCCAAACTTCGGAAATACTCCGACCATTTTGGGACACCTTCAGAATCAAAAATATAAACAATATCCCATGCTTTGATAAAAAATAAAAATAAAAAATAAAAATATATCTACAAATCATTTATGATTTCAACGAAATTGCAAAACAAAACTATTTTTTTACCAAACACAGTCAATTTTCCAAGTAAAAAGTACTATTGAAATATAGTTTAATAAAATTTATTTATAAATTGTTACAAAAATGCCATTGTTATTATCTCAAAACAAATGAAACAATGAAAAACAAAGTGGAATGAAATAAATGCAAAGCTGTCTAATTTTTTAATTATTTAATTTTGACGATTGCATTTTTCTGCATCAAATGTCATTAATGTAATTAAATATAAATGCAACATCTGCAGAATATGTGTATTTTATTAAGCATTTTATAAACGTCCCCAATTTTTGGCAACAGATACAATAGCAACATCATGCAACACTTGTGTTCAAAATGTTCTGCTATGAAATTAGTTGGACTATATAAGAAAAAACTAAAGCCACATGCCGTCTGGCTCCATACTCACAGCGATTATTACAATTTTCTATGTGCTTGCGGTATATTATCATCTAACAAGTTAAATACTTTGAAGAAAGCTGCAATGATGGTTTTACTGCTATTAAAACTACATTTATAACCTTTAAGATTAGGTTTCGAGTTTAGAGTATGAGATTTTAGATAATAGTTTTCTCAACTTATTTAACTTATGTGGTGTTGAAGGGTGATATAAACAATAGTTAGTGAGTATGATATCTCTGTAGTGGGTAATTTGGGAAGATTGCTTTGATACAGATTTGGAACTACGATATACACATGTATTTTTTTATAATTATTATAATTTAAATTATGATGTTTTGTTTTGTTTTGCAAGTTATATCTAGTTATAGTACTAGTTTTCATTCGATATTTTATCAATATATAAAATACTAGTAACAAAATGAAAATTCAATATTAATTCAGAAATAATAAGAGTTGATTTAACATTAAAAGGCAGATAAAATAATAATTCTCAACATAAATAGAAGAATTTTCTAAATAAATATTATGTGCACAGGTCATGAAGCTTCTTTACGGTCTCCAGTCTCCTTGAAATTGATTCTACAAATTGTTTACTAGAAGACATCTTAATTTTTCCTCATTATTACTGTCATTTCAGGATTTCTTAATTAGAACTCTGTCTAATTATCATTTTTGTTACCAATAAATTTGAGAACTGTCCAGATATTTTTTGTACTTTTTGACAATTATATATAAGATATTTTTTGGTAATCATGGATGTGTATTTTAGATCGTTATCTTGGTAAAATATAAAACGGTCTAAAATGGCCAATTTTCTTTTTAATTTGTAAATACTTAAATTTTTATTTTCCCAATACAATGCATATTTTCTACCACTGAAGCTGACATATTATTAAAATTAACTATTAAAAACAATTTGAAATATTTAAACTAAAACTTCTAAAATAGGCCGGTCCAACTTTCAATATATGTAACTGTATATTGAATAGAATTATGTTTAATTATTAGTTATTATAAAAAACTAATCTTAAAATTTTGGAGCTAAGTATTTATTTGAATAGTATTTTACAAAATTATACACAGCTTATAAACTAAAAATGCAATTTTAAACCTGTTTTAAGAAGAGTAGAAAGTAATATTTAGCGAGAATTTAATATATTTACTTTTACTTTCAAATATGTATGAAATTATTATATTTGCTATAGGTTTCATGACCCCATGAAAAGTGGGCGATAGCCTTAAAATTTTATGCCTGATATTATGCTAAACAAAAGATGCATTACATCATACAATGAGATGATAACATCTATCGTTGACTATAAAATTATAGGTAATAGTTCAGTTAAATGCTCGGCATATATTATATCTAAATTACGAATAGCTAAACGTGCTCTTTAAAATATTTTTACGTGGTATTTTCTCATTATTGTCTTCTATATTTTTATTGTATTTTGGAATATATAAATAATATTATAGTAAATTAAATATGTAACAACATTTTTATATTAAATGTACTGTAACGAATTGTACTTTTTTAAATATAATTTTCACTTGTTTGACTTGCTTTGAATATTTAATATTTATAAAACTCTTCATTTTAATCATCGCTAAAACTATTAGTTAAAATTTTTTTTTAAATATATTTGTTATTATTTTTTCTATAAACCTAGAATTTAAAATATTAAAAGTCAAAAATCTTATCTACGTCATAAATTTTTGAAAATAATATATTCTATAACAAGTTTGGAATGAGACGTATTCACCTCGAGTGGTAAATTAATTTAAAAAACTTTTCGAAAGTTTAATAAATTGTTAGTTTTAAATATTTTGAAATATATTTTTTATAATATTATCTTCAATCTTAAGTTTAAAATATTAAAAGTGCCAGAAATAGTCTTTCTATGCCATTTATTTTTGAGAGTAATATATTCTATAACAAGTTTGGAATGAAGCATATTCAGTGCTTAGTAGGCAAATATTATGGTTCTACGAAACCGGAAGAGCCATTCCAACCATTCTAGTACTATTAGTAATTAAAAAAAAAAACTATAATAAAGTTTGATAAATATATATTTTAATTGTTAAAAAAAAAGTTAATGTCCATACTTTGAGGTTATGCATTACTTTAATTTGATATATTAGTTTTTGATTGTAATTATCATTCCAAAATACATTATTTGTATGTTTGCACTAAAATTGTTAAATATTAATGAAGAATAGTATTTTGTAATAATTTTTAACAGTTAATTAAAGAATAATACCGCACATTATGAGGATTGTTACCATTCTATAATGGAAAATTATACAAGAATGATTTAAATTCTGTAATGGTATTAAAGAAAATACTTTACCAATTTCTGGTTTAAATAAAAATATGTAAAGCAAATACATTTTTGGTAACAGTATTAACTGAAATGCGATAACATACAACAAAAAACAAAAATAAAAATATAATAAAACCAACCTGCAATGATTTAGAAACCTATCACATATCAGTGCCAATTGACGTATGCTTTGTAAGTTGAGAAGTTGACAAGATAACAGCTTGTAACTGAAACAAAAAAGTAGAAAATTATAGGTCCGTGTTTGAAAACTGTAAGATCAAAAAGATTTATATATCAGTTTGCTATTGATGCTACTTTGAGCATACGTCTTTTGTTTTAGAAAAAGAAAAAAATGTTATTGGTCAAACAAAAGAATAAACAAACGTTGCTAATAAATAACAAGTAAAATTGGGATTAAGATTATAAAATGCAGATAAAAATACTATTATTTTTCTGTGTTCCAATTACATGCTTTTCATTAAAATCTAGTTTTTCTTGATTCATACAACCATGTATAATTAAATATACAAGCTTTTTAATTTCACTTGAAAAAGTCAAACAAAGTTATTTTGTATTTGTGAATATAAGCAAAAAATTACAGACAGTGAGTAGTTCATCAATTTAAACACAAAGAGATCTTTTTTATCTGTTGTCCGTTGACAAGAAATACATTGAAATCATTTACTTTGTTGACCGACAAAGACATTGTAATTTATATAAATCTTTGCTACAGCTACAAACAACACAATAAAGGGAAATAAAAACATTTTAATTATTTTCTTCCCTGGATTTTGATAATATTATATTTTTCTGAATAAAAAATTTAGTATAAATATTAATATTTCTTTAAAAACTCAATATATCTATTTATTATTAAGTTTGACGATAAATATACTTTATTTGTTTGCTTTTGATCGGATTTAAAGATAATGTTTATCACAAAAAATCGGTTATAACAACTTTACATTTAATAAAGGTTGCCGGGAGATATCGTTTATAGCGACGAGTTTTTTATTATTGCAGTTGTTTTTGAGTTATTTGTTGTCAAAAAAAATTCATTTGCAATTTTTTTAGCCTCCTTTGTTTAAATAATATCTTTAATAAACTTTAATATTTTTTATTAAAATTGTTATTTGTGTTTATACTTCATTTAGTTTTTATGGATTAAAGGATTTTGAATAAATTTGCAATATATTCGCATTTTTTCCAATCAGAGAATTTCATATATGAATGTATGTCTACTAATATGGTACAGAAGAAAGGATTGAAAATTCATTTGATTTGGAATTTACGACATAGTAGTAACATGCACCGAAAACTCGAATAACCCGATAGCTTGGCCGATAGGTTTTTGATTACATTGTCAAGTTTCAATTTTGTAGCGGCTGATCCGGGCTTATATCTGCGGCGAGCACTCTGACACTCACCGGACTACCGCCGGTGGTTAAACAGACGCCGCACGTTCAATAGGCTTGCTCAAAACCTCTGGTTTCAGCTCGTCAGAAATAAGGTCTTATTTCGAATCAAGTCGCTTTGATTTTTTGCGTCTATCCACATTCGTACTCATTCAGATTGAAATATGAATTTTTTGCCCATTTTTTTATAATTTTTTTCTATGTTAACTTTAGAAAATTGAAAATACTTTTTTGGATATTTCTTATGATTCTATAGATATTAGTCCAAATATAAATCTATAAATATATGTATATTGGAAAGGTCTTATTTTCTGAGACTTTTAGGGATGCCCTGGGAACATAGAAGTCATTTCTCAAAAATTCTGGGAATTTAATAATTTAATTGAAAATTAATAAGTACGGTTTGAGGAGAGTATTGAAAATGTTCCTTATATCTTCTCTGACGTTTCATTTATTCTAATTATAATATATTCTATATTTTATTTGTTAATTAGCTCTTTATTTTTATAATTTTTTTCTTTTAATTCTTCTTGAGAATTAAAATTGATTTTGAAGAATATAAAAAATAAACCCTAATATGTTTTGGTTTGTCTATTAGAACATTACCGAAAAAACTTTAGTTTTAGTTTTAATATTTTAGCTTCAATATTGCACCGAGACCCAAAAACTACTTGCATCGAATTTAAATTTAAATAAATATACTAAATTTTCAACTATACAACTCCAAATGAAATATTTTCCTTTCAATTAGCGCCAGTTAATGATATAATACATTTATTGGTGGAGCAACAATAATTTGAATATGTATTTTTGAAAATGTTATATAAAGATAGCGTTCTGCATATTTGCATTTATTATATGTAGAGTGTTTACCAGAAATTTAAATAAAATTGATAAACAAATGTTTTTTTTTGTGGTAGAGCAACAAAAATTAGAACATTTATATGGGAGAATATACCCTGTGTCTACTTTTTTTATATATAGGAAGTTCAATTGTAAATTGTTTATTACGCCATAAAACTTTCTCTATTAATGGTAGAACAAATATTTAAAAATAAAATTTGTTCAAAATTTAAATGTGCATCCAATGAGTATTTTAAAAATATACGACGATCCCGTCTCGAGATTCCATGTTTAAGCAGTTTATAGAGTGCCATGCAAAATAAAACAAATTACTTTTTAAAGTTTTATATTCTTTTAATTATTATTTTCATGTAAAAAGGATTAAAATAATGAAGTCTTACTTCGAAATAAAATGAATGCAGTTTAAAAAATTTGGTAGACTCTTATAATAAATATTAATTGTGAAGTGTAGCTTAAAACTATAATTAATTTTTAAACGCATAAAAACAATTAAAAACATAGATTTCATCGATATTCTATCTAATAAATTTTTAAATATAAAGATTACAGAGATATTTATAAATACAAAAACTGATTGTAAAGCAATATCATTTAAATTAAAGTCATTTGTTTTATTTTGAATGACACTCTGTAAACTGCTTAAACATGGAAATTTTATTTTTATATTCCTGTATCTTGTACCAGGATAGTTATATATCATTAACAAGAAGCATATTGAATGCAAATTTTAATTCTGAATAATTTTTGTATTTAAATATTAGAACTAACAAGGGAAAGTTTATTGGGTAAAGAATAATTATATTTGAAACAATAGTAAAAATTGATGGAAAAAATAACTAATTTATTTCGCAAATATGCGTGAAACAACAACTAATTTATATACGTAATTATGTACACTAACGTAAGTTAAAAGTAATAAAACTGAAATGAAAGCATCGCCATGTTCCATCTAGCGGCTATTCTCGCTTCTGTAAACACGTTATCCGGTGATAATCTGACGATCGGTCTCACGAGTCTCCACCCTAGAAGCACCACATCAAACTCCATCAGTAGGGTAAGGGGTGTCTTCCCCAAAGCCGTCTGGATAATTGGCGGTTTTATTTCACGTCTGCGGCAAAGTTAACTTTAAATTATAGGTATGTATCTCTGACAATGTAATACTTCACACTGTATTTTGTTTTATTTCTTTTTTCATTCACTCTGGAATTTATTTGCTTTTTAATTAATTCTATCTTTAGTTTATACTGTTGCAATAAATAAAATAAAAGTATTTATAATTTGTTGAATCTATGGATAAACACGTTTAAACCAAAATAGTAAAGATTTTCTTGTAAAGATATGAAATAATAGTAGCAACGAAAATGTAACTTGTACGTACATTTACAATGTTGCTTTGGTATCATTGCAATGGACGACGATTCGCTTCCTTACGCTATAAATTTTGCATTACACGGAAATGAAGTTGGAAAAGTTTTTTTCCACTCGTGCAAGACTCAAACTTCTGTCCAGTAAATTCACATGGATGAAAGTTGTTTGTTTAAATTTCTGTTAATGAGAAACGGAACTCCTTTGAGATTTATCCAACGAATATACTACACCAGAATAAAACTAAATTACAAAAAAACTGTTATTTTAGTTTGAAAACTGTAATTAATTTTTAATGTGTCAACACTGGAATATTATATTTGCTTAATGTACTTTAATTAAAATCCCTCATGTTGATATTTTTCACTTTGTTAATTTTTTGCTATGGTTTTTTTTATTAAATATTTATTACTTTTTGTTGTTATAGATTTTTTTTAAATAAATAAATAAAATAATAAATAAA
>CM008235.1:4468962-4495401 GCA_002278615.1 Pogonus chalceus
ATCCATTATGCCTTTTATTTCATAAAAAAAGCTAGATCCGTTCATTACAGACTCTCCTGCATGTTTGTTAGTCACCGTATAGTTGCTTTTGTTTTGCACACCACTGTATTTGTTTGTTTCTTCAAAACATTTTTAAGCAATTCTATTTTCATTTCTATTTACAAACTGGTCGTGTAAATTTTATTGAATTTTAAAATTTGACATATAATTAAAAGGGCTTTAATTTGTAAAATTTCGGTCTTAATCGTATTTGCCAAAAGAGTAGTTCACTGCTGCGCTTTCGGAACTCAAAAATGCAGACAATCCCAGCTATAATCTCTCAGAAACGCTTATTATCTAAAGTAAAATATTTGAAATGATTATGGTTATAACATTTTTAATTTTTAATATTTCTCTATTCTAAGATAGTGTTATTTAAAACGGCATTGGTCGCGCATAGTCTTTAAGGACTTATTTTAAGGGTTTAGAAAATCAATGCATAAAAAAAATATTTATTTTTTATATTTAGACAAATCTATTATTGCATCAGGAAAATATTCGTTGTAAAAATTGTACTTAATTCTAAAATAAATTTAAAATTATAAAGTTCAGAGATTGACAAGATCAAATAATAAGAAATATAACAGTTTTATCATCTGTCTGTGATTATCTCTTCATTTTAGTTTTAATTATATATAGATACATTATTTGTGGATAAAAAAAAACAATTTGGTGACAAAAATCTTACTTATACATAATTAAAATAATTAATAAGTTCAAGAAATAAGATTTTTTCAACGATAGATATATGTATGTACGTCGTGCCTGTAACAAATGCTATCTAAGCGCCTTAGGACATATTAGTAAGTGTGGAATATAGTTACTTGTGTGCATAATGAACTAATGACAGGCTACTAGAGATGGAAAATACATGGGATGAGAATAAATAATTTTATGACTAAAAATGTTTTAAGTGATGTCGATTAGACATTTTTGTGTTTTATTAATTAGCATGATGTATGAAGAATCATTTCATCCCAAAACTGTAGTCGCAATATTTTTAACGCATTATAAGAATTCGCGTTGTAAGAACTCGCATTACTTACTTGGAAGAAGGAATGTGATCGACCATATCTTACGATAGGTTTGGCCATGAAATGAATCTAAGCCCTCTTAAACTAGAAACGAAGATATATTGGTTATGTTACAAAGAAGGGAGTTGCAACTGGTGCCAAATGGACATTCGAATGCAATCCGCAAACGCATTCGATATGGGGGTATACTAATAAATAATTCTATATAAAATCAGTTAAAATTACACAAAATTATTGATATATTTAATTTCCAGACAATATAATTTACCTCCAATTACCACTGCAGTTGCCTACGTGTTTTATTTAGTTATTTATCCTTGTTTACTTTTCAGGTAGACAGATTGATAATTGACTGTGATTGACGGAGGAAATAAACATGGAGCAAATGTTGTTTGTGATACCTTCACCCAAATGACCGAAATTTTGTTCAAAACAACTTGATTTATAGATTATCTGAACTTTAAACTAGTTTTTTGTTATTTTTGTTAGATTTATTTAATGATTTATCAAAAATCATTATTTTTAAATATATTTTACTTGATTTATATTAAATTTAAATAGTTTATAGAATATTTTATAAGTAAATTACAAATTAAAGTTATTTTTGTTAGTAAACAATTCAGTAGAAAAGATATGTAATGATTTAATTGTGAATAGTAAGTGTTTATCTGGTAGAAAATATTAGAAAAAGCGTTGAACTGTTAGTATTTAACAAATGAAAACAATTAAATATAATTGTTTGTTCCGTATTAAAATAAAGAATAAAAATCATCCGCTGGTATGCTTTATACGTCAATAAAAATTCCGGAATAAATAATAAAGGAGCTAATTAATTTTTACTAGTATACGTATAAAAATAAAAGGAAAAATATAAACAAGATAGCATCAGTGTTCAAATATTTGTCTCAGTTGAGGATGAGCAAAGCAGAACAGAACACACAGACACAGAAATGAGCAGAGATGTTAATTTTTTTTAATTAAACACTGCTTAGAAAATTACATCTTTTATGTATCTCACTACAAACAACGTTCTTCATACAAGTACAAGGTATTCTTTTATGTAAAAATATCCTAGTTAGTGTTGGAATTCACGTTATCGTAAAGTTTCTTGCGCCGCGCCGGTCGCATTTCAACGTCTTCAACGTTGTTCCTTTTCTCACTCAAGGAAATGTGCAAAATTTACTTTACCGACGAGGAAAATATATGTTCTCATTAAGTTTTGTTGAGAACTAGGCACCTAGCAAAGTGTAAATTTCTATAACCTCTTCACTTTACACTGCTTCGCTGCCTTGCAAAAAACGAAATAAAATTTACACAAGACTTTCCTCAGCATTTATTAATCAAAGAAAACCTATGTTATTATCATTCGATATTCACTAAATATTCATATTTATAACTATACATTAAAAAAAATCACAAAAAAATATCTGCTATTACTAATAATACAACGAAACCAGTTGTCTCCAGAAATAAAATTATTTATCAAAAATAGAATAATTTTGTATCAGTTTGCAAATATATATACCTCGAAGAAGCAACTAGTGTTACAATTAGGTTCAATATTTAAAGCAGTGCTTTGCAAAAGTCTAAAACCACCAGGGAATTTATTAAAGTTATGTGATTTTTATAGTTTCCGGGATTATAAAATGATAAAATTATTTTCATAACAAAATTTAAGCCAATCAGACCTGGCTTTAGATATTGTTAAAAGTCTAAAATGAGTTTCTCTAATAACTACTGCAATATTATTGTACGATACTATTTTTTCCTAGTTTAATGACAATATCCATTTTGAACGGGCTTAGTTCTTAATTTTTCTTAAAGCCCATATTGTAAATACATCTAGAATCACCTAAATAAGAGTAATATCCACCAAAAAGGAGCTATAACTAATTCTTAAGAATGAAATGCTGTCGCTGCAAGCTATAATATTTTTAAAAGATTGTCAGACAAAATATTAATTAATTGATTTTAAGAATATTATCTTAAGTGTATTCAGAATTTTGCAAAACAATTGAAGGTAGTAAAAAGATTTTCTAATTTATTTTAAATATAATCTTAATATTAGCAAAAAAAATCCGTTAAAAATAATTTTATCATTTCATATATCCCGGAAAATTACATAAGTTTAATAAATACTCCTGGTGTATTCAGAATTTTGCAAAGCACTCAATTTATTTATAAATTATATTTATTCAAATCACGGGTATCAAACTCTTACATTGTTTTAAATGACCTTAAAATGACTGGTAGAACAATTTGATTTAGTATTTGAAGCTGGATGTCACTTATTCTAAATCAAAATTTACAGTACCTTAATGAATGTGACTTATACAGCTTGCTTCAAATCCATATTACCACTAGCTGCTTCAAGGTCGTATAAAACGAAATATTAGGAAATGATGTTGTAGATGTTGTAAATAGAGTTTTGACGAGTGAATGAAAGTTAAAAAAGAGTTTCATAACTGGCCTTTACTCAGATTCAAACTGTTCAAACGAATTTATAAAATATCAAATTTCAGATGGTTTCTAAATTAATTGAATTTATCTATCGTACAAGTACAATGAACTTTCTAAAAATATATTATAATAGACCTTTCCTATAACCCTCATCTTGACATTTTTAAAGATATTAGTTTAAATGTCATAAAACATATACTTAACAATATGTTACTTGTTAATATATGTTACACGCATCTAAGTAGTTATAAAATTCTTAAAGAATAAATAATTATATTCCAACGAGCAAAAATTTAAATATACTTTATATTTGGTTGAACGTTAACAATTGAAAAACGACCAAATAAAAATTGCACGGTTTACGATTGTGACATTGTTTTCATCTTAGCTAATTAGCCTGCACTCATTTAGTCAAGAAGGCGACGGAAAAAACAAAGTCACTACGCTAAATGCGTCGCAGTGAAACTTTCAGAGGGGTAAAGAAAGAAGAGACTTCTGTCATTTGCAGAGTTTTAAGTTAATGTTTACTAATTGCTTCTCCCAGAAGAATGAACCAATTTAGACTAAAGTCAACTAAAAACGACCAATTTCAATTTTTATAAAATGCAATATAATATAATATTTAAATTTTTAACATATTTGAAAAAACATTCTTAATATTAAATTGATATATTTTGTAACATTGAATACAGTAAAGTTTGCGTAAATGAACTATAAATTATGATTGTAAACCGATAATAAAATATCTTACATGAAATGAGTCGTTTGTCATTTAATGGCATACATTAAAACTTGCACATCTCGTCTCTCAATAAACTGATTTGTGGAGTATAATTAAAGTTTAAAACAATTATGCGGTATAATTGAATTAAGCTGCGGAAATTACGTTTGATCAAAATAAGACTGGCGGATAACATATCAAATGGCTGGAGAATTCTGCAGTTACAGGAAATTCCTTGATTTGACTTTACGATGTATTTCTTAAAGTCGACATTGCGGTATAAAGATATTCATTTAAGTAAAGTTTTGGTTTACAATTATTTTTTTATTATATTAATAGTGTTGACTATATATTTAATAAAAATAAAAATTTAATTATCCAAAAACTATAATTAGCTATATCATTTCAATTTATTTAAAATCTATTTATATATACATAAATAATTATTGAAAATTTATTGCAAATAATAAAGATAGATTTTGAAATTAAATTAAAAGGACATTTAAAGGGGCAAATACAAAAACTATTTTTTTTTTCTGGTAAATATTATATATTTTCAAAATATTGTGCCAGAGTNTCGTAAATGTGTCCAATCATTTTGCAGTTTTAAAAAAATATATTTAACAGAGAGAATGACAGTTATATATGGATATAATATTAATATT
The DNA here is from genome assembly GCA_002278615.1 of Pogonus chalceus. NCBI lineage: Eukaryota > Metazoa > Arthropoda > Insecta > Coleoptera > Carabidae > Pogonus > Pogonus chalceus. The sequence goes on from CM008235.1 coordinate 4,473,882, forward strand.
ATATATAGAATAATACATATTAATTTGTGAATAATGTATTTGATTTAAAAAAAATTGTAAATTTAAATTAAAGTTAACGATATAATATATGATGATAAACATAAAAGTTCAAATCGATCCAAAATTTTATATCTCGAAGATGTATTAACTTACACGTTGCGATGTCCTGAGTTTTGTGCAAATTTATTGTATAATAATCTTAAGTATGCTATATAAAAAATATATCTTAATCATTATTATGTCTTATCAAATCTATAAATAAACTTAGATTTGTTTACATGATTGTATTCTTTGAGTTTTATTCAGTATATAATTGCCACGATTACAAATTTCGTACCTTTAAATTCACTATAAGCCAACAAGGTAAATTGTAAATTCCTAAGTTTAAATTTGTAAGTTAATTCCACCATGAACTAGCCTTAAATCGCCAGAGAATGTAACTTATTGGTAGTCAGTCAATTTTTAACAAACAATTTATATAATAATTTTTTGTATTGTTATTTCAGATAGTAGCCATAAATTTATTCTAAAGACAATTTAATGAAAAATTAGAATTTGTGTCTTTTTTTTACAAAGTAAGCATTTTGAGTTTTAGACTTCCTGGTGCGGAGATGTTTATTGTTTGCAATAATATAACCAACGTCATTTTCGAGAAAAATGTCAAATGTTTTTAATTTACTTTAAAACATTAATAAATATATAATCAAAAGATACAAATCTACGTGAAAAGTTTTAAATCAATTGGTTTCAAAGTACCCCTCAAAATGTGAAAAAAATAAGGCATTAATTATATTTACCCTCTTAAAACGCTAAAATAATAATTAAAAAAATATATCTAAAGAAGCAAAGCATTTTAGTCAACAGTAGTTTGTATAGTTAATGTTAATAAAATATCTTAGAAGCAGAGTAATTTCAAAAATATGCGATAAACTTTTGATATTTATATATCTGAAGATAGTATAAAAGCCCAAATTTGAATCAAATAAAGTAAATACAGAATTAAAACAAACTGAACGCTTTATTTAACTATCTAAAATGTTTCTACGAGAACCAACAATTTTATCTATTAATTTAATTATGTAAATTTACGTCTTCCTAATTAAAACTAGGTTTCGTAGTTATAAATTACAAATAAATTCTACAGAATTAATGAAAAGAACCAAAAACTTACAAAGTTAAAGAAATTTACCTTTTAATACTTTAGGAATAACTGTAATAATTTAAATAATTTACTATATTAACTATTTTGTTTGAGTGTCGATTTTAGCAAAGACGACAAAAGGAAGTTAGCATTTTGCGCACATCATGAATCCATTTGTATCCAACACAACCGTCTACGCATTATTCGTTCACTTGTGGCCCGAGTCCCGTCAAAACTAGATCCGCGGATAATTAATTACGAATCGCTAATTACTCTCGAGAACTTCGCAACTCTAGACGTGGTAATTTTTAGTTTTTGTCGCATTTGTTGAAAGTCATCATTAGTGCTACTACAAACTATGATGATTATCATCGTCTACTACTTTTTACCATTAAAATCTATTTTCATTTTCAATACTTTGTCATAATAATATGATGAATTCAATATGCTGAGATAAAACGTCTAGACTAATTATTAGAAAAGAAATCATAAGTTTTTTGTTTATAAAAAAGTTATTTACATGTCGATTAAAAAGTTCTTCTTCTTCTTATTGTTATTTTTTATGAATACGTTAATTAAATAATTTTATTCAGTTGTATTTTTCTGGAGGACAAAGATATCAGAAGTTTCATTATAATATCACATATTTAACAAAAAATGTATTTTTTATGTTTATGATTAATTTAAACAACTTACGACGGACGTTCAAATTGAGAGTTAAATTGATTTAGAGAAATAATGGTTCATTCAATGACAATGAAAGTTTTTGAGGATCAGGTAAGCAACCTTAAGAATACATTTATTTAAATTTTCGATGATAATGAATGTAAACATTATCTTTTTTGTACATTTCAAAATGTCAACTCCACTTGAAATGTGTACGCTGGAGAAGCAACGTTCAATGAAAAGATTTTTTCTATCTCAAAGTGCTAAACGCAAAAAAATTACTCAAAAATATTAAAATAGTATATTGACGAATATTTAAATCTCAATAACGTGTATTATTGGTTGGAGCAGTTTAATTTGGGTAAAAAAAACTGTCACTCATTTCCATTGCTCTGGACAACCGTGCTGTAAAATTGCATAAATGATGTTTTTCTCAAAGATAGGTTAGTCAAATTGCTAATTTTTGTGATATTAGTATTGATACCGTACATTCAATCATTTATTACGTCCTAAATTATCGCAAAACATGTTCGAGATGGATTCCAAGTCAGTTAATACACCTGGATTCTCATTTGTACTGAGCAGAGTTGAGCTACCACATCCTGTTTACAGCCTAGAATTTACTCAGTTTGATTTTTATTTGTTTGGCCCGTCTAATGACTTTTTACGCAACAAGAAGTTTGCCGACAACAAAGCGATCAAAAATATGGTGCACGTATGATTTAAACAGAAAGGTAAATACATCTACGCTGCAAAAATCAGAAAGTTCGCAGAACCATGGAATAAGGGTCTAAATATTGTTAGATTTTATTAAAAAGTAGTATAGGTTTCATTGTTATTAAATTTCGTTAATTATTTAACGTCTCTCGTATTTGTTAATAAACATGATTTTTCATTTATTCGATTTTAACTAACAAAATTGTTTTTTATATTGATAATAATTAGGAATATTAATGTTTTCAAATTTATTTAGTTTTCAACTAAGATATATAAGTTATTTAAGAGCTTGTGATTTTAATACTTTACTAATGACGCGATTATCAGAAAAACCGACACAAAATTAATGTCAAAAACTAATTAAACTTATTTTCGATTAAATAATTTTGTTTAAATTTGATTATTAGGATAAGAATTTTAGAAGATATTTATAATAATCTTTCTTTACCATAAAAAAAGAGATTTTAATAATTGTATTAAATAATAACAGCTGCATTCAGAGGAATTTAAAATTTTTAAATTTCCAAATGGAATATCATAATAAATGTAAATACAGTATTTTAAAAAATATTCCGAATAAAACGACGTATTTAATGCCCAATTATGGAAGGAATTCCCATCAGATCATCTCATAACATCCCACACGTCACTGTATAAATACTTAAAATACAACATCGTGCAGATGAAGTGATTACTTTCGAATCGAGTTTCAGATACTGCATCATTGTTCATGAATAACACTATACACTGACTGCATGTATGTATATGTATATGTATGTAGGTACATACCTTACACTACAATCTGTGATAGTTTGTATAATGTGATCATTTGTACGTTAATATTGTTCTACGAGAAATACGTTCATGACAAACACATTAAATTGTTTCTCTAATGCACTTTTGTTATTCTATTCTTATTGCGTTTTCGTGTAATATTCTAGGATTTGTATAGTTCCGAGTGAATTACGCAAATATCTACCGTTGCTATTGTATATTGTAATTAATTTCCTATATTATTATTCATTATTTAATAAGTTAGTTTAAATAATGATAAATAAAGCTGTTTTATAAAAATATTTTATTTTGATATGTTGGTTTATTATTTATTTAATAGGGGACTCCACCCTAACAGCTTTAAAAATCAGTGATATTCAGGAAAATTTTAAGTTTTAAATAATAATCGAATAATTTAAGGTTTTTTACTATATTGTTGCACGTATTTTTATTATTATTTCAAAATTTTTTGAAGTAAAAATATTAATATTTGGAGCCGTGGTAGCCTTCGGCGCCAGATACCTCTAAAATGCCAGTCGCGGATCAGTCCTTAGACAGGGTAGAACAAAATCGTTTAGATTTCCTTAAATTATATTAGATTGGATATCGTGAAGCATATAAAAAAACTGCTATTAATTTGATTATAAAAATTCGAAAAATTGATATATCTTACAAAAAACAATTTTACACATTGCCGATAAAGATGTTCCCGAGAAAAAGTGGCACCCAGTTTGAAAAATGTGGTTTCGAGAAAAACGCATTTAAAAATTTCGGTACTGTAGTTAACGTATTGCACGGCCTCCACAATTCTTTTTGTATTTTTTCAATGACTTTGAATATCAATAAACCCTTTTAGAAGGTCATTTTAGATAGAATAAAAAATAGATTTCTGCAAAAANTATTCTAAACCAGTTATTTAAATGTTTTACATTCATTACAAACAGTTTTGTATTTAACACGAAACTAACACCTACTAAGTAAGATTGTCCTTGTTTACTGTATATATGCATTTAATATTTTAACACTTATAGATACATAGTCGTCGAATGCGTTATTTATACCGGGTGTATACTTTTTTATACAATAGTAAAATTTTCATTACGCCATTAATTTAATATTAGAAGAAATGCAAAAGTTGTTCAAAATTAAAATGTGCATCTAATGAGCTCACGAGATGCAGAGATTTATTAAAATTTTCATCTTTAAGCAGTTTATAGAATGTCATGCAAAATAAAACAAATAACTTCTTTGTATTCTTTTAACTGTTATTTTATAGGTAAAAATAAAATGAATTCGGTATGAAAAATTAGGCAGACCCATTTAAATGTTAAATTATCAAAGATTGCCTAAAAACTATAATTGATTTTCATACAAATAAAAAAAAACTCAAATTAATAATTTCATTAATATTTCATTTTATTAAATTTTGAATATAAAGATAAGATTATAGAGAAATTCATAAATACAAGAACTGAGAAAATGTCACTTAAATTAAAGTTATTTTATTATTTTGTATGTCTTTCTGTAAACTGCTTGAAGATGGAAACTTTATTTTTCCTGTATCTTGTGACAGGATCTTATTGATACAAGTTAGATATATGTTATATAATTTGAAATTAAATATTTATGTAAAAAACTGCACTATATCTCTATTGCTATCGAAATTAATCTGCAATATTATACCTGGAAAAACATTAATTACTAAAAACTTATATTTTTGCACAAACTTTAGTTTTACTATTTTTGTTATATTTTATTTTAAACTATAAATTCACTAATCGATTTAATAAATTGTTTAATTTTTTGATATAGGTAATTAAAGTACAATGCGGTTAATACATTACGAGTTATAAATTTGCATTATTGAAGTCCGTGCTATAAAGCAATTTTTTGCGCAAATTCTTTGTAATCTAGTGTCATATGTTTGAAATGATTATTTTTATAGGAACTCTTATTTTTTAAGTTTTATCAAATAGGATAAAATTTTAAAAATAAGTGACATGTATTATTTAAATACACGTTCTATGAAGAATCGCGGTATATAAAAATACTAGTGACGGTATAGAAATTCACATTGTTAAAACTTATTTTCTGTCAATATAACATTAGAATTAAAGCAGATTTCTGGATCAAAATGCAAAAATATGTGCTGATGTGTTAGTAGTGTGTATCTATTCTTAATTGTATAATTGTAACTTATTCTTTTAGTGCTGCAATGTAATTCATCAAGAGATATTACTTTTAATTGCTCTAATTGTTTTCTAAATTAACAAGTTATTTTCATTACCACAGATTCTAACATACAAATTTACTTTTATAAAGAACCAACAACAGTTTCTATCAATTTTAAAATAGTTGATCCTGAATTGTACGTCTATGAAAACATAGAAAACATCCACAAATATATGTACGTAGTAACATTAGTGTATCTCTCCCATCCCAGCTCATATAAATAATGAAAAGAAATGCACAGCACTGCATATGGATGACTCCACATGGTGTCTCCACAAAATAATGGACTCCACTCAACTTGTCTGTCGGACACGTCGTTTACATCTAACATCAACAGAGCATTGAAATTAATCAGCGTTATTGTATGCCTGTATGAGACTTAAGTACTTAGCATTTTGACTTTTATTATCGAGCGTGGGTTGTAAATGTAATGTAATTTGACGTGTTTTTACCTTTTTCGGAATACAACAGTTCTGTGTCTCTATGTTTCTAGGAAAATATCTTCGGGGAATTACTTACGAAATACTATTTATTACTTACATTTTTGATTGTCTTCCTTGTAACTGTTTAATTTTATGAATACTTTAAGATTATTTTTATGTTATCTTACTGACATACATCATTTTTAAGCATTGAGGTGCAAATCTTTTAACTTTCTCCATATACAATATATTTTATCTTAAAATATTTGAGTAATTTTTGTATATACTTGATTTCTCACGATTTTGACGAAAATTGCGGATTAGGAGTATTTTAGTTCAAAACATTGATCTGTTAGGGTCTTATTTCCAGGAAAAATTATTTAAGGTATTTTTTACGATTTCTATATACAGCATGACAGTGATTTTATAGCTAAGCAACGGAGAAATATTTACAAAAATAATGAAAGAAAGTGAATAGCTACAAGATATCATTTCAACAATAATCTTTATGATATATGATTCTAAAACTGAATAAAAGTTTGAAAGATATATCCAGAGCCGTAGCGTGGGTGGTGCGAGCGGTGCCCCGGCACCAGGCGCCGAAAGATAAAGGTGCAGAAAGACAATTTTTTTATCCTTTCGCACCGGGCGCCATAATTTGACACTACGGGTCTGGATATATCAACACTTGAGCAACTTAATAAATATTTGAAAAGAATTAATATTAATATAATTGGTAATATAATTAGTGAACAAGCCTGTATATTTCATTTTCCAAAATTAAGAAGCCAGAATTATTTAAAGTACTTTTACAGAGAAAAATCCATGTCATTCTTGTAATTTAATGTGGAAAGAAATTTTAGTAAAAGATTGAATTGGCTTATAGGTTATTTTGTATAATTAAGATTTTGCATTGAAAATAAAAGTTAACCATAACCCAAAAGGAAGCTCGATCATCCTGATATTGTATACATATGTATGTACTCGATTTTTCAAAAACGGCTCTAACAATTTTGATAAAAATCACGAAATTTGAAGCGTATTGGATCGAGAAAGTGAACTATTAGGGTCTCATTTTCAAGCCTTTTTTGCATTTTTTATATAACAGCTTATCAGTGGCATTATAGCTAGACAATAGAGAATAATTGATATATATATATATAATGTAAGAAAAACAGAAAAACAATTTTTTTAATAAAGTCTTGAAAAAAAGGTCAATACTTTTTTGTAATTCAATGAATAGGTCGAAAAAATTAACAATGATATCAATAAAAAACTTTCAGATGAGTATAAAATCTACCATTGCTACGAGATAAGAAGCAATATCAATCTAAAGGAGCACTTGAATTTACAACGGAATTTTTTAATCAGTTAATATTTAAGATATACAACAATTTAAAAAAAAATATATATGTATCAGAGATTTAATATAAGGGAATGAAATCAATTGTGATAAGCTTCAAACTGTCATTTCCCAAAATTCAGAAGTCAAACACATTTAAAGTACTCTTACCACAAGAAAATTCATATTCTCATAATTTTGTGTAGAAAAAAGTTTAAGAAAAAGATCAAATTGTTTATAAGTTTATTTTGTGTTGAAAATAAAAGCGAGACTTGGTCATTCTGATATTAATCCAGACTTAATAATAATAATTAAAAATAATATAAGTTATGAATAGTCAATAATTTAAATTCTAATTAAAAATTATTATTCTGTTGACGCACAAACACATCGTACGATAAGTAGGCGTTGTATATAACATCGAACATGTCTGGTTGATGTCCTGTACCCAATTTATGTAAATGTACTCATCAAATACTTGAGGCTATAGATAATTAAGTTATCTGTGTACTTTGAACACGTTACATGCCCATAATAATTAAAATTAAAATCTCATAAAAGAAACATATGAGTCTCGTGCAGCAGCTCTGAAAATACGAATGAAATATTAAAATAACTAATAATTTATTCTTCGCCGCATACATGATATAATGACTGCACCGGTGTTCCGTATTCAGTGTTCGGTGTTGGATGTTAAGGTGCGACGGCTGCGTTCTAGTAATTCATTCGAATACTTAAAACTATGTATGTGCTTTACATTGTACTTTTACCATTATAATTCTTTCATATAGAATAGATTTTCTATGGTTTTTAATAAGTTACGCCAAGCTGCTGCAATAAATGTGTATTAATAAATCAATGTTTATTTCTAAGTGAAATATTCATTTGCTGCATTGAAATATACTAATCAAAGTACTTATTTTTAATGATTCCACACATATAGTTATTAAATATCCATATAAATATTTTATGTACATTAAACAAAGCTGTATATGCCTTAAATTGGATACATTTGGTTTGCGCAATCTTACATAATGCTTTAAAAGTAGTTAAATGGATTAAAACAGTTATTTATGCATCTAAAGAGAAAAGTGAAGGTTTAATCTCGAGAATATAAGTTATTTTTATTTGAGAAATTAATGCATCTTTCTTTCGAGATTTTTACAAAACTTTTCTCACAAGAAATAGTTACAATTTATTTTATCAATTTAAAATTAGATAATTTTTAAGCATAAATCAATAGATTTAAGTTATTGTTGTTTCTGTGAAGATGCTTGTTTATATCATGAAAAAATAATTATTTGATTCTGTCACGTTGTATGTGCCAATATTTAATAATTATTGATTTCCAATAAATTTATAGACAGTTACTAATGTAATTAGTAAAAAACATTAATAGAAAAAATAAAAATTATTATAAAAATGTTGTAAATTCTGTAGGTTGTCCCAAAAGGGCCAAGATTAAACGTTCGAAAATCATCTTTACAAAGAATTATTAAGGAAGGATTTGCATCTTAAACCTTACAAAATTCAGCTTGTGCAAGAATTAAAACCAAGAGACCATCTTCAACGATTGAAATGTTCGAGAGGTTTCCAAACTTCAGAAATACTCCGACCCTTTTGGGACACTTTGTAGTTATATTAGCAAATTAATATTCTTTTTTATATGTTATTTTATTAAGAGAATAAAATGATACTTCATATGTAAAGAACTAGGTAGAAAAAGACTATTTTACGCTTAATTATGAAGAAAATATATATTTTTTCCAGTATAAAAAATTATTTAAAAATAAGTGAAAAAAAGTACTTTTTGTTTGACTAAAATATCTACAAAATTTGATTTAGATCAAATATTTTGTCTGTATTTTAAATAATTTTATAAAATAAATTGTATTAAATATAACATTTTTATAAAAATTTCATTCAAATAATTCATTACACAAATTATTTTCGTATTATAACTTGTCTCTCAGTAACTTAGAGTTGCAGTTTTTATTTATTTTGTCTGTTGATTATTCTTTTAACCAGGGCTTCATGTATCAGCATGTGTTAATTATTAATAATTATTTACATAATTCCAATTTAATTTAGTTTTCATTTATAAATATTACTTATAACTTTATTTAGATTTCAATATCTATTGATTCAGTATTATACCAAAATACTTTACAATAATTTATTTATTTTTAATATAGTTCTATAATAAATAGTATTTTAAATGAAAAGTTAGATCATTAACTTATTTAAAAAAAGTATAGAAATGATATTAAATTATAATATTTATTTGCTAAATAATGGTTGCAACAAAAATAATAATGTATCAAAACTACAATGTAGAAAAGTTTTACAAGATACATTAAAATGAAATCAGTGGAACGTAGCCATATTAATTCGAATTCGAACACGTGAGTGCACAGTGAACTGCACGGAAGCTCCAGGCCAGACATAATTAGAAGATGCATGGAGGCAAACGTGAATACCCTGAATATTTTATCTCTATTTACAAATTTTAACTGTCAGATTACTTTTTATTCTCGTTTATGTTGAACCGTTGTTATACACATTTAAAATTGAACTTGTTGTTATATATTTAACAACGCAGCAAGTAAATATATGTACTTATTATATATTTACAAACATGAGTTGTTATCAATAATTGATAGTTGTTGTAGAAAGCTGAAATGTTAATGATTTAGATTTTGTACCAATTAGCAATTGTATATATGTATGTATGCATTTGCAACTGTTCATTTTTGAGTTCTTCATTCACTGCTTAGTGACAGTGTTTGAAAAATTTGGAATGTTAATGGGAATAGAAAAAATATATTATAATTATTTTTTTGTTACATAAATGGATAATTGTGTATAATTATCGGTCGGTCATGTTTCAACTATAAATTATTATTTATTTTCAAATAAAGTATAGGTTACATTTATTTTAAATAAAAATTCAATAAAAAATGTGTTAAATCATTTAGATTAATTGACATCTCTCTGTTTCAATGTTAAATTATGCTTTAATTTTAAAATCGTACTTGGTATACTTAAAATTTTATTTAAATATTAAATATTATAAATTAATCTAAATATAATCAAAATTATGTACTTAGTTTCTTAAAAAGACTTGTAATGATTTGGATAAAAATAATGGATCAGGGGTATTTTTGGTCAAAAAGTGGATCTATTAGGATTTCGTTTCTGAGAAAAGACTTTAATTTCAGTTTTTATTTACAGCGTGACAGTGACATTATAGGTAGAAGAGAAAAAATTATGTACTTCTATAAGTAATGAAATAAATTAAATTACCACAATATATAATTTATTACAATAATCTTCTAACATTGATATCATTGGTAAACTTCACGGTGAATATAAAATATATTTTGATAAGCTTATATGTATCATTTTCCAAAATTAAGAAGCGATAAATATTTAAAGTACATAGAATAATACATGTCATTCTCGTAATTAAGTGGGGAAAAAGATTTTAGGAAAAGATTGAATTGCCTATAAATTAAAAGTTAAAGATAATCCCAAGCAAATCTCGATCATCCGAGTTAGTTTCAATGAGTTACAGCATATTTTAATATTAATTTTATTAAAATAAAATTCAGTTTTAGTTATAGTTCAAATTTACCAAAGTTTTAATTTCTTTTAATAAAGAAATTAAAGCTTAAAAATAGTGTTCTAGATGTATTTATTTTTGTATCTATTTTTAAATATTATTTGCAAAAGAATATTTTTTTAATATAATTTGAAAATTTCTTGTTAACAGTCTTAGATAAGTTAAATAGTTTTGTAGCGAAAAGAGGGCATTGTTATTTTATTTATTATTATTACAAATTTTTTTTTTTTTTTTCAGAAAATCTAATTAAGTCTAAAATCAAACAAATTATCTTTCTCGAGAGCTTATTTAAGCTTTCTTTTTAATTTTAGAAACTTATTTATTAAATGAAATAGAAAATTTAGTTATGAGAATTTATTTTTTAACTTTTGCCTTTCGCAAACATTTTTACCAATTTTTGTTTCATTGTAGAAAAAATATTAAATTTTTATCTATTAAAAGTATACCTAGTTTTTAATTTTAATGTTTATTTTGATGCAATATATATACATAATACAACTAAATACTCTTTTAACAAATAAAATATTTAATACCTTATGATTTAAATAGTGAATCATATTAAATCCAATTTGCATAACTTATATTTTAAAATTATTTACCTTTAAACTAAAATGCTCCCATAAAATCAAAATACCGCTTTACGATATCTAAAGATAAAACAATAAAAATATGGAAAACAATTTATAAAATAATAGATAAACATAGTAACATATTTTAAAATTCCGTTATTTCTTTCTATAAATACCGTAAGATATTATAAAATCTTAAAATATTTACTACTAGTATTAGTACCTTGTTAAAACGGTTTAATAGGAGTGTAAAGTGGTAATGCCAATAATAATGTAACTTACATTTCATTTAACGATGTAACTAACTTCCGTATAACACCATAATTTCTATTTTATTTTCTTTGTGTTGAATGTTACTATCATCAACATAATCTTAAGACAGTCAACTTGCTATTAAAAACACTCAACAAAATACTTGAAGATAATTAAATGTAAAGGTAATAAATTTTCTACCTAATCTAATAGATAAAATTGATTTTGTAACAAGTTACTACTGTTTTTTTAATGTTATGAAAGTATGTTTTAATTTTTATTATTTATGAGATTATTAAACAAGGGTAGACAAGCTTTAATAAATGCTAATAGATTAAAATATACCCATAAAAATTTAAATTCTACCAGTAAAAAAGCTTGAGTTAATAATTCTTAAAAAAACTACATGTAAATGTTGTTTTGCCGCCGCACCGTGAGATGTCTCTGCAGGTTCGACACTGGCCACACCGCTAGTAAAATCACCCGCTGTGGTGCACATACATAATGCATCACCCAGCAGTGAACGGTGATGATATGCCATGCTAAAGAAATAAGAATAACAGTCCAAGACGCCAAGGAATGGGTGCCACACGCAACAATATATTCTCTTTTACATATATGTACGATTCTTATAGTTCGACAAAAAGATTCAAGTTTGTTTTTAAACTAAAATATTTTTAATTATAAAATATTAATTAATTTCTACCTTCTTTTCTTTTTCGCTTCTTTAAAACAATTCATTTCATTATTATTAATTTAAAATGTATTCTTCTTATTATGTATTCCTTCCTTGTCTACTTTCTGTTCAAAAATTCATATTGTGAAATATTTATTCAGTAAACCCTACTCTTCTTTAGAAGTGTTGACATTACTTTATGGTTTCTTTTGAACACGCAACAATTTACAAATAAAATTTTCAAATAAACATAAATATACAAACAATCTGTTTTGGGTTTAAAATTAATATTTTGTGTTTATTTATTGTTAAAAAAAAAAAAGAAAATTACTTCTTTCAACAAGCTTTTCATATTATTAACGATAATTTTCTACCGATCGATAAATATAATTTTTCTATTGGAAACGATTAGAATAATCTTCCTTATTTATATAATAACTTGTTAGAAAAACAATTTTTTCTTCATTATAGCGATGATAAGGATAAAACTTAATAAGTATGAAGCTATAATATTAAAGAGAAAAAAAATTAAAGCTCCTCATAAAAAAAAATACTTAAGGGGAGACTCCACCCTGGCAGTTCTAAAAAACAAAGATATTCAGTAATTTTTTTAAGTGATAAATAACAATCGAATCATTTGGGGTTTATTACTAAATTGTTGCGTATTTTAATTATTATTACAAATCTTTTTAAAGTAAAAACATTGATGTTCGACGTCAGACATCTCCAAAAAAAGGCACCTCTGTTGGTGCCAGTCGCCATCAGTCCTTAAAGAAGGTAGAACAAAATCGTTTAGATTTCCTTAAACTATATTAGATTGGCTACCGTAAAGCATAACATAATAATTCAAAAAATTGCAAAAATAGCAGGAGTTTCAAAAAAAAAAAATGCTATTAATTTGTTTATAAAAAATCGAAAACTTAAAATATCAAAAAAATCATATGTTTCACGATAGAAAAAACAGTATTACACATTGCCGATAAAAATTAAAGTGATTTCATTAAATGGTTCCTGAGAAAAAGTGGCACCGAGTTTCAAAAAATTGGTTTCGAGAAAAACTAGTTTAAAGTTTTCGGTACTGTAGTTAACGTATTGTACGGCCTTTACAATTCTTCTTGCATCTTTGCAATCACTTCGAATATCAATAAACTCTTTTTAAGAGTTATTTTAAACAGGATAAGGAATAGATTCATGCAAAAAAGAACACAATCGATTTTTTAAAGTCCCTCTTTAAAAATCAAAGATAAAAATGAAATAAATTAAAAGATAAAAGAAAGGATAAACAAGAATTGAAAGAAATTATTAAAAAATTAAGTACTGTAGATATCAATTATTGTTGAAAACAAATAATTTCTATAAAAATTCAAAACAAACTAGATAATTTAATGTCTTTCTTGCAAGTTTTTTCATGTAACATATATAGTATTACTAAAATAAATATGAAATGAGAAATATAATGCATGTCATTTTATAAATCGTAAATAAATATAAAAGTATTTCTTAGTAAGTTTTCATGAGTTAGTCAAAAGGACAAGAATATTCTTTAAAAAGTTTTTTAACATTTCAATGCGATGACAGAAGAAGCATTTTGAAGTTCTGATGTTTTCTTCAGTTATATTTTATTTGATATAAATATTCCGGTCGAATTTCACGATATTTCGAGTTCACGTCCCACAATGCAATCGGATATTGCAATATGCAAATGTCTTTTGTCAAACCCTGGAGAAATGCGGAAAGATGAAGCCGATTTTCTTGGATATAAACAGAGAAATAACTTAGACGGAGATATGTGATGCTGAAAAGTTTATATTTCTGAATTGATCTGTCACCAGGTTACTCTAAAATAAGGTTCAATTGACGAGTTACAAGGTAATTTATTGAAATAATTTGATGAAGCAGCTCTTGACATGTTTAGTTCACTGCTGTTTAAGGACGAGAACTTGATTAGATTATAATGTTAAACACAAGTAGAAGGGTTGTGCTTTATACAAAAGGTAATACAATGATGTATCTTGCATTCCCTGCTCGCATCGATGCAGCATCACTAGGAGATATATAGCTAAGGGCTACTTGATTGTACGTTGAGTACGTTGAAGGGGAGATAATCGACCTCAGATAGGATATTCCAGATTCTCTGGAGACATTCCCAGTATGTCTCAGTTTCTAACTTTTGTACAGTTTCGCAAAATTTTGTATAATATTTTATAAACAATGCTATTTATGTATATTAAATTAGGATGTTTAAATATAGAAAACTTTTTTTTTTTCGACATTTCTTTGACGATTTAAATAGTTTTTTTTTTTTTTTTTTTAGCGAAAAGTGGATATTTTAATTTACTTTAATGCGGAAAACTTAATTGAGTCTCAGCACTTAATAAAATATTTTATAAAATATGTTATTTATATTAAATAAATATAATTAAACATTATTATATTATTTGTTTAAAAAAACTGATTTCTTCTTTTGTTTTCAATTATTTTACAAGTTTTATCATCAAAAATTGATCTTTGTTTTATAAAATCGCTACTAATATGATGTTTTTCGAACAAATGTTATAAGAAACAAATGAATAAATAAAATTATCATTTTTTTTATTTGTTTTAAAAACTACTTTCTTCTTTTGTTTTCAATGATATAAAAAAAAATATTATCAAATAAGTATTGATATTTTGTTAGAATCTAAAAACCTTTCTGCTATTAACATATGTAGATATCTTTTAAGCCATTGTTATAAAAAACAAATAAATAAATAAAAATATTATTTTTTTATTTATTTGAAAGTTAATTTTTTCTTTTGTTTTCAATTATTTAACAATTGTTATTATCAGAATTTTATCTGTGATAGCTAGAATCTGAAAAGAATCTCTTTAAACAAGGTTATTCTTTCAAATCATTGTTATAAAAAATAATTTAATAAATAAAAGTACTATTTTTTTTTATTTGATTAAAGAACTTCTTGCTTTTATTGGTTTAAATCATTTAACTTAGTTTTTTTATCAAAAATTGATCTATGTTTTGCTAGAATCTAAAAAAAAATTCTATTAACATTGATATTATTTCAAATCATTGTTAAAATAAATAAACAAAAGTAGTTAAAAATATAATTTATTTTTAACCATCCTACTAAACATATAAATAATTTAGTATGACAACATCACATGAAGTTAAACTAAAATTATTGAACAAGTTATTGTAACTGGATGAGAATAATCAGCAGGGGTTCATCATATATTGAACGCCCTTTAGAATTTGGGAAGGGTTGAAATTGAAATATTTCTATAAACTTGTTGGACATAATGAACATGGACCACAGAGAAATTTAATAATGGCCATGTATGTTTGGTATTTCAGGTGTTTTTATATGATTGAAATTTATTGATAAATATAATGACATTTTTAAATGTCTGGAATGTGTATAGATGAGTTTGATAAAATGGCGTTGATTTTAAATTAAATATTTAAATATTTTCAACATTCCATGTATATCTAAATTAAATGATATTAGCGAAACATAAAAAGATATTTATTAACAAAAATGTTACTTAAACCCATGGGTAATCCCATATACGTAATAAATCTTAATTTTTCTAATGCATTATACGGTATAACACGGGTATGTATGTATGTACATAAGGAAATTAATCTTAAACCAGCCCTGTACAATGTTATAATGCAACAGAGTGTGCACGATGCATTCCGTGTATAATCGTTTGTACGGACGGGCATGACTTAGCCTTTCTTCTCTTCGTTTTTGGGGCATTGTGTGGTAGAAATATTCCGCTGAGCCACCAGGATTTTTTACGACTTGTAGCTATGAGATTAACTACCGCAAAATGGGATTTTCGTGTTAGGATATTATTACTGTTGCTGCTACTGTTGCAGTGTTTGGTTTGCCGTTAACGCGAACGTTAACATTACCGCTAAATATGAATGCGACTATGCGTTGCGCCTTTGTTTTCGCAAGGCGTTCTTAAATGAAGAAAAATTACCGCCACGTAAAAATGAAACGAAACGTTATTTATATCTACGGATACATAAATATATACACATTGGATTTTTGGTTGCGTTTGTTTGCTAATGTTTTTTATGTCATTGTAATATCTATGGGAATAATAAACATACATTATTATTTACAGCTATAAAGAAATCCTGCAACAATAAACCATTCTTCATATGTTTTTAATCTCTCTTTATGCATATTTGATATCAGTTAAAATATATTCATAATTTTAAGGTTATGTTAGTAAACTTTGTATATTGAAGCATAAATATTAATTAATTTACATATTTTTAGAGCTATAACTTTTAACTAAAGGACAATAACCTTTAATGATTTACAATAAAATGTAAAAATGTAACAAAATTAAATTTAAAAAAAAGCAAAATTTTAAAAGAGTCCGCTTTTGTTAAATTAGCTTTGACGTTAGTTCAATTAACCATTTTTATGTTTTTTAATTACTGTGAAATCAATTGACGCATATGACAGCATAACGAACAGCAGTCATATTATCCCCAATCCTCGGCAATGATAAACTCGTACAGTTTGAAAGAATGATGGTGATATTCTTTATGGACATTATAATTGATTTCTTTCAAAGTAAATATAAATTTTAAATTAATAATGGGGGACACTATAGATCAGCGTTTCCCAAACTATATTCAGCGTAACACTGATTTAGTCATTTATTATAACTAAAAACTAAAATTTATTTTCTATGCAATAACTTAATTTAAAATGCATTAAAGTGCGAAAAAGTTTTGAAAATACATATATTATACTATTAAACGAGGATTTTACTTATATACTCGATATCTGAAAAACGGCGCTAAAGATTCTGATAAAAATTACGGATTAAGAAAATTTTGGCTCAAAAAATTGATTTATTAGAGACTAATTTCCGGAAAAATATATTTAATGCTTTTTTACGGTTTTTAATGATTTGATAATGCGCTCGAAAACTGATGGAAGGGTTGAAAGAAAGAGCAATACTTGTGCAATCATATGAAGATGTAGAAAAAATAGAAAATTGATATTATTCATAAACTTCACTGTGAGTGTAAAATATAATTTGACAAGCCTGTATTTATCATTTTCTAGTATCAAGAACCCAAAAACATTTAAGAAACTTTTATTACAGGAAAATGTAAATAATTAAATTGAATTAAAACAATATTTTTATTGATGAATTATAGTTTTAATTGTTCCAGGAAAAAATTTTAATTTATATGTAATTAATGTTGTTTTTTCATTTAAAAATTGTGATTATAACAAGAGGATTTTAATAAATTTATCTGTTTTCCAATAACAGAATTGCTTCAAAATATACAAACAAAATTGCAACATAATTTGTATTCAATAGCAAACATTTAACATGTAAAATTATGCAGTTATTGCCGCAAAATCAGATTATACCCAATTACAAATGATAATAATTAAATTTTGAAATTGACTTTCACAACCCTACACACAGTAGCTATATAGTTACGTACAATTTAAACTATAAACTCGGTGATGATTATATTAATATTAATATCTATCAAGAACTTATATAGAGACCCTACAACCTCCAACCTCCGATCATAAACAAGAAGACAAGACAACTAAAGCATCACAATCGAATGACTTCGCAGTAACATCCCGTTTACTTCTCTGGTTACTGTTCCCGACCGTGCAATAACCATACCAGTATCCGTTACAACTATACATGGAACATGGACGAACCTCACTTTGGTTCTTGATGTTTCTAATGCTTCTAGGTAACGAACGGCAATGACTATGCCATCACCAGGAGCTGTTCTCACTAGCTATAGTGTACTTACAAATATCATTGATATTCTATGCCAAAATCGAACAATCTTTTCTATCTATCAATTTTAAAGGAAAGTCATATCAGCCGAAAATTTTATTTAGGTTAGATATATCATCAAAATCAACTTATTTCAACAAATTTGAAATTTCAAAAATATAATTAAATATTTTGGAAATGATTGATAGGTTAGTAAAAAAAAATATTTAAATAGTATCAATTACGTTTCTTTAAAGATTTAATAATATTAAACAAATTTGATGTAATTTATTTTTATTTTTAAAGGATAAAAAAGAAAAGTTACAAGTACTGTATGAATATTATTATATTCTATGTTTATTTTTTTATTGTTATTTATACATAAGTATATGTAAAATAAATTGCGCTTAAAATTTTGGAGCAATTTTTATATTTGAGTATTTTATTTTTTGTGGTTAAAAAGAAAAATTATTTTACTTAAATTAAATTTATACAACCAGAAAATATATTTTCTAAGATGTTTTGAAAGTAATAAGTTTAAATAGACAACGAAGTAAAAATGATGACAGCTCTTTTAAACCACGGTTTCCCTACAATAACGTTTCAACAATAAATATTTTTTTTATTCCTAAACTTTTTTATAGACTCTATACGATTTTAATTTCCGTTAAATATATCCGCGTAAAATCTATTCTACGTGTAAATTGAGAGACAAGTATTATATAAAAATTATACTCATATATCTGTTTTTGCGAATAGTATAATTAGCTCATAGAAAATTTAATCTAATTAAATAACACAAGAAGCTGATATAGTAAATATTTGTATATACTGGGTGTCTACTTTTTTCTCTTTATATAGGAAGTTTAATGGGAAAACTTACATGACACCATAAATTTTTCCCTATTAATGATGAACAAATATTTAAATACTTAAGTTAATCTAAATTAAAATGTGCATCTAATGAGCTTTTTTTAAAATAATATATGATAATCCTGTCAGGATGCACAGGTAAATTTTATTTCCATTTTTAAGTAGTTTGCACAGTGCCATGTAAAATAAAACAAATAACTTCTTAACATTTAATGTAAAGAAGTTTATAATAATTGGAACTTACTTTGAAATAAAATAAATTCGGTATAAAAAAAATAGGTAGACCCATATAAATATTAATTGTAAAATATATTAAAACTCATAAATAACTTTTATGTAAATAAAAAAAAATTCAAATTCATGATTTCATCGATATTTTATTTAAATTATATTTAAATATAAAGACAATATTCATAAATACAAGAACTGAGACAATGTCACTTAAATTAAAGTAATTTGTTTTATTTTACATGGCACTCTGTAAACTGCTTAAAGATGGAAATTTTATTTTTCCTGTATCTTGTAACAGGATCGTCGTATATCATTAAAAAGAAGTTGCTCATTAGATGCACGTTTTAATACTTAATAAACTAAAGTATTTCAATATTTATCCTTACAGTAAGAAGGAAAAATTTAAGGTGTAATAAAAATTTTACCGTTGTATTTTCTTTATAACAGGAAAAAAATACACTCGGTATATACATAACTTATTTAAAATTATATCGTTCACTATGTAAATATACATTTTTTTCAAGGCAATATACATTTTAGTTATATTTTCTAAAAAATTACAAGAAATTGGCTACCGTTGAAAGAACTAGAATTATAAAAGCTTAGGTAAAGCTTAAAAAAAAAAAAAACAAATCTAGAGTAAACACAAGATGTCAATGGTATTCAGGTATTACACATTACCTTGATACCTTGTGCGACAATATACAATCCTTATGTTTTGAACTGGAGACCCCCCGAAAGCGCGTTAACCTAATCACCGTAAACGCACCTTAGTAAAGAAATTTCTTACTGCATGACCAATCAAGGCCAGCTGTGGCCGTCACAAACAATTGGAACAACGCGATTTTATGCTGAATATTTCACAACGAAAAATGACATTGTTAAACTGAACTTGTGATGTTTATCATTTTACGTTGACAATAGTCGATGCATTTTACCGTGTGTGTGGTTTTCATATTTCTTTCATTCGGATTAAAATGGCAAATCGTATAAGAAAATTTAATTCAAATTATATAATTATAATAAATATTGAAATACTTGGAAATGTTAGAAGTTTGCAAATAGTAATTATTTAGAAATAGTCAAACCGAAACGTGTAGCAAGACAAGTTGTAAAATAAGGTGGGCGAATACCTTTCCGAGAGCTGTCGCAGATAATTAAATATACACTGTTGGTTCACTACTTGTTCCTGTTTACAATTACGTACAATTAGTAACGGTGTAATCAGGTAGCCGTGCTTCTAATCTAAGCTAATGGTAGCCAGTTAATCAGCTGTATAACATCTACGAATACACTTACTATGTTTACATATTACATTTTGTTTCGGAATATAAATAAAAAAATTTCTTTATTTATAATTCAGATTGATGAATTTCTAAAGATTTGCGACTTTAATAATTTTTTTATACTGTGATATCTTTGATAAAAATAAATATTCTTACGACATTTTTGCTGATTTAACTTATACTAACCAGATATTTGAATGTATATAAAAACAATATTCAGTTAAACTCTTTATTTTTAATTAGAAAATAATAAATCTACACAGGCGATGAAAATAAAAATTAACATATTTTCAATAACAGTTAGCAAATTAAATCAAATGAATTGACTCTAAAAGTGGAATCTTATATTTAATAAACAAAAGCTTCGCAGCTTTGTCTTCGTTTAATCTATTTCTCAAAGTGTCATACATTAGACCTCCGATTTAAAAGTGTCGGAACCGAAGTCGGAACCGGAGGTGCAAAAACAACCGGATGTTCCGACATAACTCAACTAACTTAAAAATTATTTATATTTTTTACTATAGCGAAGGATCTATTTTGCGATTCATTTGCATAAAACAAATTTTCGTGAAATCAACTTTTGAGTAAATTAAGGAACAAATGTAATCTAAAAATTATACCTATAAGTCAGTTTTTCCAAAAAATACTACATAATTAATAGTATATCTAGTCATTATATCTTCAATGCTTAAATGATACGTGAGGCTATTTAAATTTATAAACAACTTAAAAATTTAACTAATTATAAGTAAAATTTATTTCTTGGTTTTATAATTCTGTGAAATGTTTTTATTTTAATTTACTTAATTTAAAATAGAAATTGATGTATTTTAAGGATCAGATTTTCATAATGAAATTAGGGATGTGAACAGGCCTTAATGATCCATCATATTGAACATATTAGTTTATTTCTTTGAAGTTAACATT
>CM008235.1:4507131-4524807 GCA_002278615.1 Pogonus chalceus
ACATCGATTGTACCAATTTGTTGGTATAATAAGGGCTGATTTTACCCCATTCTTCTATTTAAGCTTTTTCCATGTCATTTTTACATGATATGGAATGTTTGCTTAGATTTTTTAATAGGGTATCCCAGAAATTTTCCATAATATTAATTTCTGGTGATTGAGGTGGTACACCCAAAACATTTCGACAATTATATATGACCTACTGTCACGCAATTTTCAAAGTTTATTTATTTATTATTATGCCATGTTTTTATTTTTAATAAAAAACAAATAAAAGGAAAAAAATACAACAAACAAAAATAATTAAATGTAAATTCAAAATAATTATGTATCTTAATTTGTTTTAATATTTCAAATATATCATTCTATAAGTACACTTTTATAAATTTTAAAAAGAAATATTTTGATTGATTATTTTTTAAATTTTAACATAATTGAGGTAATCATTTTGCAAAACATTTTTGTCTTTTATATAGTCTTACATTTTTGACGAAATTGCATTGGTAACAATTTAAAAGTAACATTATTGTTCATTCTACAAAAGATACTTAAAAAGTATAGTATGATTAATCGAAAAAGACTTAAGATTTATTTGAGAAATGTAAGATTTTTATCAATTATTAAATTAGTGCACAAGTAGCGGAGAAAAACTGAATTCAGCTGCAATAATTTAAGTCATCTCTATAAATTAAATCCCTGACATTTATTTTAATATTGTTGTTACAAATGATATAAAAAAGAGTAAACATTCGGTCGTAACATCCGATTCGTCGATATAATAGTCAACTGGTAACTTATTAAATAAATAAATAGTTGAAATGTTTTGAAATTAGGAGTCAGAGCTGTCTAATAATAATATCAATAAAAACAAATTATTATTTTTTAGGTCACTTTATTTTGAGAAATTAATTAGGATTCTATAGAAAAATTGTGATGAAATTAAAAATTTGACTGCAGTATGAATAACAATTTCCAGAGTTAATTTATATCTTTCAATATATCTGGGAAAGATAAATATGTCTGCATTACTTCCAAGACATAAAATCTATAGATTTGTAATCGTTCACGTGTCGTAAAACGAACCATCGACCGGCGGCCGCCAACGCCAAAGCCAGTTGACTTACAATATCGTCCACACCCCTTACGCACATGAAAGCGCAAAACTGAAACCTAAATCAAAATTGGAATGAAGTCGGAAAGCGATCTTCGAGGATGGGAAATGCGTAGCGCGGTGGTGCGGTGGTGCGGTGACGCGGCAGTAGTAAAGGTGTCGGTGTAGCTTTGTTCAGGTGAGAAGCGGTATTGAAGAAAAGCAACGATCCCGAAATTCGTCTTTTACACTTACCGACTTCACTCCACAACTGAAAATGTAGCCGCTGCCGATGAATGAAGAAAATAAATCACAATGACTTCGGCGTTTTTGGCGTTGCTTTAAGGTTTTGTTGTTGGTTTTATTTTGTCACTTATTTTGTGGCCACAAATGAAAATATGCGGCCTCGAATTTCAATCATTGCCTCTGTATTCTTACAATACTAACTTGTTTGAATTTGTTTTATTAATGGATGCATCTTTTGTTGGTTTGTTTGATATCTTAAGTCGCTTTGTTATACGATAGCTTTTATACCGCACTTATTACAAAATGTAAATATCAATATTTCCGTTTCTTATAATACAAGTTTATTTAATCCGATACAATATAAAGAACGTAACTTTTAAGATTAAATTACTTCTTTTAAGGGCATCAACACGACTAGTTTAAAATATTACTTTCACGTATTTATGAAGCTGGCAAGCAGTACTCATTTAATTATTAATTTAATGTTAAAATATATTATTTCCCCATTTTTCTGCTTAACAATATATAAATATTTTTACAAATAGGACAATAGTAATATGCCAAATATTGGTTTTTAAACAAATTAACAGCAAAATATGTAAGGATGATTTTATCATCAGATTTTAAATAAATAAAGCAAAAATGTATAGTGGCATAAATCAGAACTTATATAGTTATTTTTGTATTAAGTACGTGAAATAACTGCGTAAAAATGTTCAAACGCCCTAAAATCACTATTTACGCTCGAAATACAAACAATTTTTTTTTACAACGGTTTGTTCAGTAATTATTATTTAAAATGAAGATAGTAGTAGCAGGCATGCGACACTTGGAATTCAGTTTCAATGACCATGAGTCGTAGTTGGTTGTGACGGTGTATAGTAAAATATTTAACTTTATATTAAAACAGTGTAACAGCTACTCGTACCAGCGTTACCCGCGCAGCTCTTATTCAGTGTTTTGGTGAATATGACAAAGTGACATCTACTAAATATCACAATAAAATTGAAACTAATGAAACTCCGCCTAAAATTTCTGTATAGAATATCCAACTACAACCAACTCGAGGTCATTCAAACGATATTTTTAGAGAGTGATGTTAAACTATTTGATTTGTTAAGTGAGAGAAGGATAGAAAAAAGAGTGTCGCTACTGGTTTTTCTTTACTGTGGTAGTAGATAGTAATTATGCTGGTAACTAAGAAAAATAACACAGTCATTAAGGAAAAGTAAAAAATGCTTATAAATTTGTTTAGTGATTATTTGCTGTTATTTAGAGTGATTTTAGAGTATTATGGAATTATTTAAATAAATGAGTACTGATAGTAAGAATAATAATCCTTCTTTTTATAAATGATTACATTATATGTGTATTTGTAGTTGCTACTTAAACCCAAATATGTATTAAATCGTGTACTAAAAACTGTAAAAAATTGTTTTTCAAATCCGTGAAAAACTTTATTTTTTACGGTTTTGCTTTATTGTCAAGGTAACGTATTAAAAACATAATACCTACATCAAATAATGGTATACTTTACACCCGGAAATTATAGCAAAAATGTCAACATCTTTTGACAGTTGTAGAAAAAATCAATTTATGTAAATAAAATCATTTTATAATCTTATAATTTGTTGCTGTTTTAATGGAATCTTATTATAAAATGTTAACATCCTTATAAACCCGAGTTTAATTCGTGCTTTTATCTTTTAGTTTTGTTAACTTGATAAGGTTCCTTCTTAGCTATTAGACCAAGAAATTTATATTTTCGTAAGAGATTTTTCATAGTTTTGGCACAAGCAATTTTTCTCCAATATTCTTCAACCATCTTTGCTATATTTGGAGCACTAAGCTTTAGATAATCTTTTATTTTTTGAACAATCCAAATTTAATTTAGACGACTGCTGAAGATTTGTCGAAAACTTGCTTTTGGCTTATTGGCCTTCTCATTTCTTTTTTTCTATGTTTTTACTATATATTGTTTTAAAGATACATTTCTAATAATATTTATTTTTTAAATATACATATAAGGTAAATTTTGAATACTTGCTTTTGTCATATTATGTATTATTTATCTATTAAAAGTCAAAATTAACTAAATTTCGTTCGACTCATTTTTATTTACTATATATTTGAAGTTTAATAAAAGCTTTAAAATATATGAAATTTAAATAAAGAACATAATGTTTTAACCGTTAGCATCATTATTAAACCGAAGAAATTCCAACTGTACTAGTTTTATTTTGTTTAAATTTCTGCTGTTAAAAAAAACATATTATTATTATTATTAACAATAGGAGGTCACTACAATTCCCTGTATATGAAAGAAAAATTTAAATATCTGATTTAATTTTGCAAAAATTTAATGTTAAATAATGTCAAATAAATTATGTTTGTTAAATGAAATATTAAACATAAACATTATTGATAAATGTAATAAATAAACAGTATCCATTTGAAGTGATCTAATCGTAATGGAAAATAAAATTCCCCGTCTATGGCAAAAATAATATATTACTATTGGTAGGTATCTAGAGGCTATAGGGTCAGCCAGATCGGGACCGATGCCCTGTGTATAATACTTTGTTCGTCTGAAACGCAATCGAAAACTTTTCAAATGCCGTGATATTTCTATCTGTCGCTGGATTGATTCAACGAGGGACCTGTTCGGGTCTCAGTTGTTTTTCATCATTGGAATTGCAGTCACGATGGTCCTACGATGGCAAAAGGGCCTCTAACGTAGATAATTTCAAAGATTTCTATCGAATATAAAACAATAAAACACGTTTCGTTTTGGCGGACATCGATTTTGAGGACTTGTAGCTTTCGAACATAATAAGTAGGATGTTGTTTTGAACACAAATAAATATTCCAATTTTCCGATATGAATTCCATTTATTTTTATATATGAACCCTTATTTTTCTTCTTTTGAATTACATTATAATATATATTTATCTTTCAAATTCTCAATAAATGTATTTTTACTTCATATAAACTTTTTATTGAGTACCAATAACACTATTAACCAGTTAATAATATGTTGAATACTTCATATTTAATATCAACTAATAAAACAGTACTAAAGGCGTATGCTTCTTAAAAATAATAATTTTTAACCAATACTATAATAGAAAACAAACTAGTACGCATTTTGATTTGTTCCATATACCAAGAGAGGCAAGTCTCTTTTTTGTTAAAAACAAACCATTCACGGTAAAGCATGTTACTTCAATTATTTTTGAGCCAATAACAAACATTATGGGCTGAATTATGCAGTTTTAGCAAACTATGATAGATGTCACTACCTAGATTATTTTATATGTTTGCTTGTATATCCTAATTGAAGAACACGTGCTGATACAATTTTCTTTCATTTTTTATGGGCGAGGCTTATTTTCTAAACAAAACAATGAACCAATCATGTTTAAGCTATACTTTTAAATGAACTATTTGATATTAAATGTGTTTTTTTCAAGGCGAATAGCAAAATGACTTTGTTGGTACACATTTTTATACAAAATAATTAAAAAATTGAATTTTAAAAGTTTAGCAGGAAAAAATGGAAGCATTATCTTTGTATATCTGTAGTTTTTTTAATAAGCCTTTACTTTTTTGGATTTTTTGCAAAACATTTAAATGAAATCAGGTTATTTTGTCAACTAATTCTCTGTTTTCTTATTAAATCTCATTACAATATACCCAGAAAATATCAGATACCCAAATTCGTTGTTTATACTATACAATTAAATGAACGATTCGATATTTAAAGTAGTTTTTTGTAAAAAAAACATAAATATTTTCATTTTCTTACTAAAAAATCTTAAATAATTTTTAAAATTGTCAGGTGCATTGCAAAACGAAAGATGATTTTTGCAATAGGTCGAGTGTTTACTTTATATATTTGTTGTAAATTTTTATTACGATATAAATTTTGGATTTTTAATGTTAGGAAAATTATTCAAATACAAAAGTTGTTTAAAATCAAAGTGTGCATTCAATGAGTTTCTTTTTAATTATATAAGAGGATCCTATCCGAAGATTCAGGCAAATACATACATATATCCATTTTTAAGCATTTATAGAAAGATATGCAAAAGAAAACAAAATAAGTTTTTAACACTTTGTGCTTTTTTTATTGTTATTTTAATGTACGAAAGATTAAAACAATGAAGACTTACTTCGAAATAAAATAAATTTGGTACGAAAAATTAGGCAGACCTATATAAATATTAATTTTGAAGTGTAGCTTCAAAATTATAATTAATTTTATACGAATAAAGAAAATTTAAAGCAATAATTTCATCAATAATTTATTAATTAATAATTAATTTTAAAATTTAAAAAGAAGATAACAGAGACATATATAAATTCGAGAACTGAGGCAATTTTACTTAAATTAAAGTTATTTGTTTTATTTTGCATGGCACTCTGTAAACTATTTAAAGATATTTTTTTTACCTGTATCTCGTGACAGGATCGTTATATTTCATTAAAATGTAAATCATTTGATGCACATTTTAATTCTGAACGACTTTAAATATATATTCTTAAATTAATATGCGAAATGAAAATTTACTACTGAATTTCCTACATAACAAAATAAAAGTAGACACTCGGTATATTCCCATATTATTTTCTAATAGAAACACATGAATTCTGTACAATTTCGCTAATTTACATATTGCAATTGGATTGAATATCTGAAAATAGTTGAACTATGTGGATGTCCATGGGATACACATATGTAAATTGAATTAAAATTTAATTTATGATAAAATGACCGATTAGCTAATTATAATGGTGAACATGTAAAAGCCATTTTCATTACTAAAAACTAATAGTTGATTTTATATAATAAAACTATTATTTTATCGTTTGATATATTTAACTATGCTTTTTGATGGATATTAAAAACTATTTAATTTGACAGTCACATAGTTTTCAATTTGTAAATAAATATAATACACTAACTTTTAATTTATTTTGCATTAATAGAAGGTTTTGCTATATTTTTGATTAAAACTTCACATTTTAATAAATTAAATCTTGTTTTTCTTTTCTTATTTCTGTAAATAGTTTATTTTACAGGGTGTCAAAAAAGGGTCAAGTATTAAACGTTCAAAAATCGTCTTTGCAAAGAATTATGAGGAAAGATTTGCATCTTAAACCTTACAAAATTCAGCTTGTACAAAAATTAAAACCAACAAACAATCTTCAACGATTAAATTTTGTGATTGAAATGTTCGAAAGGTTTCCAAACTTCGGAAATACCCCGACCCTTTTTGGACATC
This sequence comes from Pogonus chalceus, assembly GCA_002278615.1. NCBI lineage: Eukaryota > Metazoa > Arthropoda > Insecta > Coleoptera > Carabidae > Pogonus > Pogonus chalceus. The sequence continues at coordinate 4,513,757 of CM008235.1, forward strand.
TTCTATTTATTATATTAATTGCTTGAAGTATAGTTGAGTAAAGCAATCGGTTTTTTGAAACTACTCTTTTAAAGTCCCTCAAAAGTAACTTAAGATAAATTAGTTATTATTTTTAAAGCAAAAATTACATAAAATAGCCAGTTAATGGTACAAATATTAATTTTCTTACAAGTTCATGGAGATTTAGAAACAAAAAAGTTCTTTTAAATAATACAATTTTGACTATTAGCATTATTTGTTCCATAACTGAAAATAAGGTTATATATAATTTTATTTCTATTAAAATATTATATATCTGTCCTTTGTATAGGTTTAAATTTTAAGAGGGGATCCCACCCTGGTAGCTCTAAAAAATTAGCGATATTCAAGAATTTTTTTGAATATTAAATAACAATCGAATCATTTGGAGTTTTTTACTATATTGTTGTACGTATTTTAATTATTATTACAAAATTGTTTCAAGGAAAAATATAGATATTTGGAGCCGTGGTAGACTTCGGTGCCAGACACTTTCAAGAAAAGGTACCCCCATGGGTGTCAGTTATGATCAGTCCTTAAACAAGGCAGAACAAAATCGTTTAGATTTCCTGAAACTATATTAGATTGGCTATCGTGAAGCGGCAGTTTGAAAAAACGCTATTAATTTGTTTATAAAAAATCTAAAAAAAAAAATCTTATGCTTCACGATAGAAAAAACAGTTTTACACATTACTGATAAAGATTTAAGTAATTTCATTGAATGATTCCCGAGAAAAAGTGACTTGAACAATGTGGTTTCGAGAAAAATGCGTTTCAAGTTTTTGGTACTATAGTTAACATATTGTACGGCTTCCACAATTCTTCTTGTATCTTTGCAATGACTTCGAAAAGCAATAATCCCTTTTAGAGGATCATTCTAGACAGTATAAGGAATAGATTTATGTAAAAATTAAATTGATTTTTTGAAACCTTCAAGGTTTAGTAAGATGTATTTAACTAAAAATTTTACTTATAAAGAAAAGATTATTTCATTGTTAAATAAGAATTCAAGCTAAATAAACATATTTTAAAATTTTCAAATCCAGTTAATCAGTTCTGCAAAAGCATCAGATTTCACAGTATTGTTAAAAAAATACAATGATATTCAACACTAACCACGTAGTATGAAAGAAGCGCAGATCAGTGGAGCGTCGGCCGTGGAGAGTAAATATGAACGCGGATTATTAGCTTTAAACTAATTCGTCACTGTCGATGTATGATTGATCATGCGCCATCACTCACACGGAACAATGGGTGAAATGTTATTGCCCGTATAGTGGCAATATATACATACACGCATATATGAAAAAAGAATGCATGTATATTGGTTCGTTGATGTCTCTATTGAACACATCCGAATAATAGTAAGTTTTGTGATTTTGTTGTTAGAGAGTGGCGTGACAATCTCGTATGTGTATAGTTCACTGGACATTTCTATAATTTAATTTTGTAGTTCTATTCAGTTGGAAAGAGTTTTCAAATGGATGATGGATCAGGCAGATTCATTTATTTTGCATTGCAACATTTGTTAGAACAACATATATATTAAAAATTAAAACAATCATCCTACGGAAGAAACTATTGACATTAAGTTTTAAACAAATAAATTAATACGAAAGCAAAGTAAATAAATAAACCTATGGCAATAGCCATAACCATTCAAAAGCGACGGTTAATCCAACAAACAGAAACCACATTAACAGCATGACAAATATTTTCTATTTTATCGACTTGAAACATTTCTATACATCATTCTTCCTAACATATGAAATGGTGTAAATTTTCAAATTGTATGTCGAGTACAAGAAGCAGTTTCCGTACATCTGAATAACTGTATTATTCTTACGAAGTCGCCCTTTCCTTTTTTGCTGGCTGGTCCTTTTCGTATTGAGAACATGAAGGGAAGAATTGGTGCAGCAGATGGTATCTTCGTTGTTATTGAAAGTGATCCACTAATATAACTATTAGCGTTTCTTTTATCATCTCAAGAGCGGTTATTACCGATTTTGTGAGAACGATTTAGATCTTTACAGAGACGGCTTTATTATTTTACAAAAATATATAAAAATAACATTTTTATTTTATTATAGAAAAACTATCTCAATTTTATAAATTATACCATAATATGAATTATATTTATTGCTTAAATCTTAATTTATTGATTTAATTAAAAGCTAGACTGTTTTTTCGGTTCTTGGTTCAGAGTTTTTGTGAGCTTAGACCAAATTTGGTTCTTATAATATTTTGATCTTACAGTCGGGGCCACGAAACAATATTATTACACAATAATAAACAGATATTTTACTTCGACGTACGTTATTATTTTTTCCATGTTTTTAACGCTTACTTGACATATTTCTCAACAATATGAAGTAAGTACGTCGCAAATTATTTATACTGGCTTTGTTTACATTGGTTACTTCTTTACAAAGTGTTCATGCATATAGCAACAACGGCTTTTTTGGAACATATAAAACGTTTCAGATCACAGAACAGTATCATGTTAACGTAGAATTATTACGCTATTACATTGTTTGGTGGCGACGACTATACTAGTTTATTTTGGATTCAAGTTAGCTTCTAGAAATTTTTTGATCAAAAAATGTTATTTATTTCTATTCAATTTAGTTTTAATAACCATTGCATTCATTATCAGAGAAATAAGTAAATAATTTAGAAGGATTATTTTTTAGAAATAAAATGTATAGTTTATATTTTCAAGTTTTCTTAAAAGTGACTACACAAGGCTCTGTCCATTTAATTGTTGTGCAATGTGTTTAGCATACTAAATTTTGGCCAATTTTCTCAAAAATTAGACCACTTAAATCAGACTTTTATGAATTTCTAGCAAAGACGCTTAGAAGTCTAGTTCATATAATGCCAAGTTCAGGAATGGTAATTGGTATTATTATTTTTTTATATCTTTTTATGTAATGTATTAAATCATTGCTTAAATAAAATTGACTCAGATACTTGCAAGTGTCGAAGCTACTCTTATTGTTAGCAAATTGTTTCAAATTAGAAATAATTCTATGTAACATATATTTCATTATAATTATTTAAATAAAGCACCCGTAATTGGTGGAAATATTTTAACAAGGCTATTAATAATTCCATGGTGAACAAGAACTACACGATATTTAATATAGTATAATTTGAGAATACCATGCATAGCATTGTTAAATGTATATTAGAATCTTATATGCGAAAATTCCATAGATCCATGCCTGTATTATGCTCAGTGAACCAGCTAGTAAAGTGCGGTGTAGTGTCCTTCAGGCCGGCAAACCACAACTCGACCGACACCAACGTTCATCGTGTTTGACAGCGTTTAGTTGCCCGGTTATTCATTGTTACCCATTCTACTGTACTAATACTTCCAGTTTGAATTTTCTCTTCATCTATTGTTACGCCATGTATTGTTATACAAAGATTTCCTACCTGCACGGAATTGTGCAACAACTACAGGATATCTTGTACTGTCATATATTTTATGACAATATTTGGAGATATTATCATCTAATAGCACTTTTAGCTTATAAATTTATTCAATAAATTATAAACTACAAAATTTAGTTTAAAAAGAAACTAGACAAGATTGTGGTTTTTTTAATATCTTCTTAAACTTTTATTACAAAAGATTTCATGTTTTTTCAGGCTTTTAAATAATATAATCTGTTATTTTTTTATATCACCGTTTAGTATTTGTAGTTATAATAGAAATATAAAAGATTTTTTGAAGGTACAGGTACATATTAGTTAATCGGATTATAATTATTGTTACAAATATTGAATTTAATCTTATAAATAAATATATGGCAGTGTATCAAAAAGTTAAAGTTAGAACATTCATTTTAAAATAATATTTTTTATAAAGATTATCTTATAATATTAAACTAATAATTTTTGGATATATTTTTCTTCAGTTTCACAAAAACTTTGATTGATAGACAATAATCTTAAGAATGTCTTGGTAAACTAAATGTAAGGATACAAGTAAGAGCAATACTTGTGCGTCTCAATAAAGATGTCAAAAAAATAATATTGATATTATTCGTAAACTTTACGGAGAGTACAAAATATGCGTTGACAAGCTTGTACGTGTAATTTTCCAAAATTAAGAAACCAGAAACATTTAAAGTATTTTTCCTACAGAAGAATCCATATCATTCTTCTAATTTAGTATGAAAAGAAATTTCAGGAAATGATTGAATTGCCTATTTCCTATATATTTTGCCTATTTTGCCTATTTCCTATATATTTTGCATAATTTAGATTTTGTATTGAAAATAAAAGTTAACCAAAATCCAAAGCGAAGCTCGGTCATCCTAAAATTAATTATTATATCAGAATTTATATTTGCAAAAATGTTTTTTAAATATTTTTAATGTAAGGAAAGAAAACCTTTGTGTAAGATTTTAAGTAAATTTGTGTTATTAAATAAAAATAATTGGTAACCATTCACAAGATAAATAAGTTTGAAGTTTTCAAAAAATTGGTATTTATAACAGATATAGTGATAATAATGTAAAAATAAATTTGTGAAAAGGAAACCGCAAATACCGGACATAACAAACCTATTTTACAGCTTGTACCATGGCACTAATCCTATACACCGGACAACCAATTGTATATTCAATGGCGAACAAGTGCTACAATAGGCGCGGTACATGAACCACGGGGTGCTTCATGTTACTACGTGTGAGTATCATAGTGGTATTTGCTATTGCTTTGCTACTGTGTTTGTAAAACGCCGACATTGCTTCCAGAATGAGATACGGGACTGGTTTTGTGCTTGTATTACATGAACAGACAAGTATGTACATGGTACAACTATTTGTAATTGTATTGCGTACTATGCATTCTGAGTTGCTTTGTCATATAACTATTACGTTATTACAATTTTAATATTCAATATTTTATAATATTATGAACATATTGCATATAAAAATCTATATTTAAGCTTTATTTTACGAAAACAGGATTTATTGTTTCCAAAAATTATCAAACGAATAGAAAAATATGATTTGCTTTAAAAAAAGTAAATATATTGGTCTTTGTAATATAATATTTCATTTTATTTCAATTGTTGATTAACTTTAAGTAATTATTTAATATTTTTATAATTTATCTCCAACTTTTCTTGCATTAATTGATTGAATATTCTGTATACTCAATAAAAGATTTAAAAATGAATATAATAGGCATATAGTAAATATATAATCACTTTAAAGTTTAAGCATATTTTTCTCCTGAATTTTCTATTAAAACTATATATTTTGTAATAAGAAATAGAATTATAAAAAAATAAAAATAAAAGGTTTAAATAAAAATTTGCTTTTATTTTTAAGTTTTTTTAAACTACATGAAGATGATAATGAATTAACAAAAGAAAATACCTTTTCATCACTTAAATTTTATTATGAACTTATATTTTCAATTGCCAATCAATCATCATCATCGTACAATAAAATTCAAGAGAAGTGTATTAAAATAGAAACAAACATTAGCTAATTTTATAAAAATCAATTTTTTTTACGATTTATTTTGACAAACTCGAATTCTATACATAAGAATTACCAGAATTTAAGAATTAAACTCGCTTTACTTAATCATTACATTTTTATCGTTTCCGGATTCTTATTATTAAATTTCTATATATTAAAAGATTAATAATATTTTTTCTTCAACTGTTAAAAAATGCTGACATTTTTGCATGCATTTTCGAGTATAAAGTATGCCATTTTTTGATGTGTAATGTTTTTAATACATTAACTTGATAATAAAGAAAAACAGTGAAAAAAAAAGATATTTTTTTCACGGATTTAAAAAACTATTTTTCAGAGTTTTTAGTAAACGATTTAATTCTTATTTTGCACTAAGTAACAACAACAAATATACAGTATATAAGTAATCATTCATGAAATAAATTATAATATTATTCGCAGATATGTTTTGAACGCATTGGTAAAAGATTACTAATTGCTTCTTTCGCAATCCCTTCTATCTCTGAAGGATTATTATTCTCACTATCAGTACTTATTTTATTTAAATAATACTCTAAAATCACCCTACGTAACTGCAAATGATCACAAAACAAATTTATAAGCACCTTCCACGTTTCCTTAGTTACCTACTGAGTTATTTTCCTTAGTTACCAACATAATTTTATTGATCTTTTTTGTTTTAAATACTTATGATTACTAAAAAAATACTGCTATAGAAAAAATTTTGCTTATTATTTGAGCGTAAATAGTGATTTTAGTGCGTTTGAATGACTTTCTCACACACTAAAATCACCTACTTAACGCACTTAATACAAAAATAACTATTTAAAAAAATTATTTACATACGTTTATATATGTCATTAATATTTCGCCTTTTTTAATAAAACATCGTTGGCATTGGGATTATCATTCCAAATATGTTACTTTAAATTATACGCTTTATGCTTATCAAAATAAATTAAAATAAGAATAAAATACTGCAACAACAAACACAAAAGTAAGTCAGCGGAAATAAAAATATATATCCTTATTGCGAAATACGGCTTATAGCCCCAGGAAGAACAAGAATTATCCACATGGTGTCTTCCACGCATAAGATAGAATTTGACACAGTTACTGCCTCTGAATGACATGAAGACGGTGTGACAGTTTCATAGATCGCCGAACAATGTTGAAATACTCGAGGGGACTGCGGGTCAAAGAGAAATTCTTGCATCGTCCCCAGGTAGATCCTAGAAGACAGTAGACCAGACCTCAATGTCATTGTGTATATTTACTACTGGACAACATGACAGATTGGTATTTCGTTGTAATATCTTTCGAATATTTCTTAGGGTAGATTTTATAGATATTTTTAATTCCTTTGGGTATTTTTAATAACACTTAAATATAATTGGTTATTTTAAGGGTTTGACGTTTTAGAAACTATTTAAAAGTCAGTTTATTACTTTAAATATATATTGATTTACAATAAAATGAGTCATTATAGAATTTTTAAACCTTACATGAGTCATTTTATCGATAGAAATAGTTCATGGAGTTGAAAGAAAGTTTGAGAAATTCATTCATATCTAAAATCAGTACATGGTACATATAGTGAAGCAAAAGCAACAATCTTATTTGAGAACATCTAGCGACAAAGCCATGCTGCAAGATTGTATTCTTGCGACAAAATATATTTCCTTTCGTTGGCACGTTGCAAAATCCTTATAAACCAGAAACGAGATCCGCCTTATACCAGCTAGTAGCTACCGACACAAATATACGGATGCGCTATTTCAAATACTTTGCAGACTCTATTACATTGACGGAATACTTGCACTGGCAGTATAACTAGCTTTTCAAAAAGTTATTAAAATACAACTAATTCCAATTAATCTGAAGAAGTAAATAAATATTTTAATTTTGAGCAAATCAATTTAATATTTTGAAAATATTATATTGTATGTAAATAAATTGTATTTCTCTTGAATTATGGTAATCTTTTATTATAAATACAAATTTTTATTATGCAAGTTATAGGCAATTCAAAATTCTCCTAAAATTTCTTGACATGGATTCTATTGTGATAAAAGTATATTTTGTACTTACTATGAAATTTACCAATGATATTAATGTAAATATTTCGACATCTTTATTAAATTGCAGACGTATTGCTCTTTCTTTCAACTCTCTATTCACTTTTGATCATATTAACAAGATAATTGTTTAAAATAATATCTTGTGGCAATTTAATTTCTTTCATACTTAACTATAATGAAACTTTTATGCTATATATAAACAAAAATGGTCTTAATTTTTCCTGAAATGAGATCCTAAAAGATTAATTTTTCAACCTAAAATACCCTATATCTGTTTTCACCAAAAGCTATATATAATATAAAATAATTCGCTTTTTTATTTATTTTCTCTCATTATATCAATGTTTGACCAAGTAAAATTTAGGTACAAAGAAATATAAATGACTCCTTAAATATATAATTAAAAAAATAACTAGTTTATTTATAAAAACTCTATTAGTAATAATTAAAATATGAAATAGTTCAATATTCTACTAGTTAATTCTTGAAATACTTATTACTGATAGAATATTAAATAGTTGGATATTTACAGTTAGTCACAAAATTGAGCGTACACCCATTCATAATACGAATTGCTTAAGAAAATAAGTACTTATTCTTGGAATTTTCATTTGCATGTAGTATATTTTTTTAAAAGGATCCTATGTACACATAATAACAAGAAAAACGATGTAATTTCTGGAAACAGAACTTGTCTGGGAGCGAACATTACTTTTAGTCCGAATTTCGATTTCACAAAATTGAATTTTTTAATGTGTTATTATGTCAAAATAATGTTCTTTTAAAAAAATATACTACATTTAAATAAAAATTTCAAGAAAAAGTACTTATTTTCTTAAGCAATTTGTATTTTGCATAGCTGTACGCTCAATTTTGTTACCAACGTATGCCAACATATGCAATTGTTTGCTATTTATATTAATTTTGTCTTGTTATCTTACAGAATATTGGAGCTTAATCAATTATTAATAAAATATAATTTGGAGAAATTCAGATAGTTACTTTGTAGTCATGTCCTTTTTAATGCCAATTTTGTTAATTTTTGTTAGTTAATTCAATAAATTTATATCTACTAAATAATTTATTTAAAAGCTGAAGATTAAAATTAAATAGATATCTCAGAATTTAACTACCAAATACAATATTTTTAAAATAAAATACTTAAGATTTTAGTATTAAACATTAAATATATAACAATAAACTACACCAATAATGGTAATATGCTAATAACCTTAAAATGATATATTTATTTAACAGTGAAGTTGTAATAATAATGATGCTAATTCCACAGTATATAATATCAATGGTAGGAAAACAATTATTTGTCGCGTTAAAGGAGAATTTACAATGGTTTTGTGAATCATTATGATAATTGCAGCATGTGCTGCTGACAGGATTGAGTATTTACGTCATTGCCTTATAACTTTATATAAGTTCCCTTATTACTGTTTCCATGCTGTGATTTTGTACTCAACACTAAGATTTAAGATGTTGACGTTGTGTTCTTCACATTTGTTCTCGCTATAAATCTAATTTGTTGTAAATATTACGATAATTTACTTACTTACGTCAAATCTATTATACACTTAAATGCTTTTCTATATTATATTCAAATTGAATTTATAAATCGGTTGTTTGAGCAATAAATATTGAATAGAATTTATTCGTTTATATAACAAAAATAGAAATGAGTTTTTAAAACGGATTATGGGAATAATATCGAGAAAAGAATATACCTAAGCTACCGCGCTACTTTTTTTCTAAATCGTTTTTTCATTACCACAAACGAATAAAAAATTTGTTTCTTTACATCTGCACTGGGAAATGTTCAGTCAAGTAGAACAACAATGTGTACGTACGCGGTCACTTCAAAAATACACCAGTGCTTACCAAAATTTACAAAATCTTTATAATATTTATATATTTTTCAATTTAAAATTGTGGTTTCTTTTGGCAGATGTTTTTACGCATATACAATGGCTCAAAGTGAAACTCGTACATACAGTTAAATTTTCTTGTTGAAAATATTAGTTGATTAAATATCTCTCCTAACGCTATGACTATTCTTATTTGTTCTTTTTTCTTACAATAAAAATTTGAGATTATTTCAGTATTTAGTAAAAGTTTTCAGGTAAATGGTGATACAAGCGATACAAAGATTATGTTTTGTATTTTAATTTCATATTTAACCGTTTTTGAAGTTTTTATTAGACTTTAAATACATAGTTTTATACAAAAAAGTTCAGCAGAGAGTATAAAAATCTTTGTATGAATGAAATTCAGTTATTTTTTCACTATAAAATGACAAATGATACATTAAAACTAAAAAGAGTATACAGAAACTAATTGAATGGTCAATCAGGTAAAAAAAAAAAGCTTAAGTAAAATCTTTGCCAGTCTTAAAAATCTAGAAGTAAGTACATCTAAACTATTAAAGATAGCTGAAGAATATTTAAGAGCAACTGCTTGCTTCATAACTTTCAAAAATAGTTAGGAAGAAACCAAAAATTAAATAAATAATGTCATAAAACCCTAGAAACATTAGTTTGCATAAATGTTTTGAAATATCGTATTTATAATATTTTTGCACATTTTGCTCCCGATTTTTTTGGAAAAAGTTTGATAATTCCTGTTATTAATATAGTGTAGGTTCAGTGTCGTAAAGAACCTTAGCTCACTGAAGCATTTATCCACATGTACCTACATACAACATACATAAACTGTCTTTCATTGGAAGCTAATACCTATACGATAAGATAATTTCCAGACGAGAGAACCTAGAAGGCTTAGCTCCGGCCGAGGTCTCTGGTTCAGATGTTTATGATTGTTTAATTTAGCGTCGTTCGGTAGCCAGCCCTAATCTAGTGCTCCAAGGAAACAGCTGAATGTGTTCGTTCATGTTTAAATTGGTGATATGTTTTGGTACTATTGTCATGTACTTATGTGACAAACGACAAAATAGGCACATTTCTTATTTGTGTTTCTTAGTTAGTGCCTATGACATCTACCCGGATTACCATGTTTGTATTCTGCAGCTTCTTATGCATACCACTATTATCTGTATTGAAATTGTAGTATAGATTTCAAAATAGTCGTTTCTTGGAGACAAATACAACACAAACAATTACTTACTGGAATTTAAAACCGTTTGTTATAAATCGTTGTTTGGCTGTAGGCTTTTCTTTCATAAATACAGCAATTTAAATAAGGGTTATATATTTACTAACATATACATGTATTTATTTGAATAAAGCTGAAAATAAAAATGGAAAGACTTTGAAAGATTTAACTCTTTAAAATATTAAACGAGCAATTATATTACAAATAGGTTAAATATGAAATAATTCACTTTTCTTAATTTATTTTCTCTTCTTATTCTAAAAGATATAGGGTCATAGTTTCACCAAATACAATTAAAAAAACAGGCTTTAATATATATATATAT
>CM008235.1:4535105-4554060 GCA_002278615.1 Pogonus chalceus
AGTCAGATAATAAAACATTGTAAAAGCTTGTGAATTTCAAAAAAACATAATGGTAGTGAATATAAAAACAAAATGGAGAATCAAAATTTTGGTAAAAATTATTTAATGAAAAAACATTGTGAAACCAAAAAACACTGAAGATTTTTTAATTAAAAAAAAAATATAAAAAAATTTTAAAAACGATAATTAATAATATTTAAGAATGCAATTATTATTTAAAATAGAAATCAATAAAAATAATGCAGAAAACCACGCTCATACATAACTTTTGCAAATTATTTCATAATTTCATATTTTCTACAGCTGGTAATAAAACACATCGTAACAAATTGTTTACTTAATAAAATCTGTAAACTTTAGTTCATATTTTTAAATACATTAAATTTAATAATTATTGGTATTATTTGTCCAATTTATGCGTTAATTGGATATTACTATAAATAAAGAATGACAAATACATGTTCAAACAATGTATATAGATGGTGGCGGCTAACAAATTTGATTTTATTTCCTTTATTAAATACATTGAACTATTTTTATATTAATAAAACAATTNTGGTCATGACCAAATTTACTATTGTCAGCATCTTAAAGAATGTGTGTATTAGGCCTTAAGTGTGTAATTTTGATTTGTGTGTAATTTTCATTTATGTGTAATTTTGATTTTTATGTGTCAATTTACACGTTACCCAATAATTACTTGAAATTAAAACACACTTCGTACTGTGTTTTAAAAATAACACATGTCAAGTTAGTATAAATACACGTTTAATATGAGTAAATTGTATTTTAACACGCTTGTGTGAGTATTTTGACTTAGAAAATTAGAAAATACACATTTTTAGTGTGTAAGGTAACACACTACGATTTAGAGTGAAATACAAACAATGTATATAGATGGTGGCGGCTAACAAATTTGATTTTATTTCCTTTATTAAATACATTGAACTATTTTTTTATTAATAAAACAATTACAAAAATATAATAAATTAAATATTTTGCGTTAAATATTTTGTTTAAGGCTGCTTTTTTGTTAAGTTTTGTTTTTTCTTCCTATTAATTTTAGTACAAATATTTAAATACAAAAGTTGTTCAAAATTAAAATGTGCATTCAATGAGCTATTTTTCATTATATATGTACAAGTAAATTAAAGTTTATATCCTTAAGCGGTTTACAGAGTGCCATGCAAAATAAAACAAATAATTTTATTTAAAGTGACATTGTCTCAGTTTTTGTATTTATAAATTTCTAGTTAATCTTGTCTTAATATTAAATAATTAATTAAATATTATATCGATAAAATCATTTATTTGAGTTTTCGTATAAAAATTAATTATATTTTTTAAGCTACACCTTACAAATAATATTAATATGGGTCTGCCTAATTTTTTGTACCGAATTCTTTAACTTTAATTTACCTGTATATCGTGACAAAATCGTCGTATATCATTAAAAATGGAATTATTGTATACATATTTTAAGTCTGAATAACTTTTAAAATTAAGTATTTAACCTTACATTAAAAGGAGAAAAATTATGTCGTAATAAAAGTTTTAACATTGAATTTCCTATTTACCATACACCCGGTATAGTTATTTGTGTATTAAGAGCGCAAAGTGGGACATTGTCGATTGAGAGATTGTTGCCGCGCGACTTAGGAGCGCGGCATTTTCTCGAAATCGACAATGTCCATTTGCGCTCGAAATATACACAAGATTTTTCCACAGTCGCCACAAACTTTAAGAGATATTTGAAATTTGTTTTTGGTGTTACTGTGACGTCACACTATTGCTATCTTTGCACACTATAGAGTGTGGTGCGGAGTGAGATATCAATATAATATATCAATTGTAGTTAAACTGAACACAATTGATTTTTTAATATCTTTTTTTATAAATTAAACGAACTTTATTTTAAAATAATAAAAAAAATCATTTGTCGTTATTTTCTATTCTTACGAAGCTATTCAATCTAATCTAAGCATTTTTAATTTAGTTTTTGTAAATGAATGCCCTATTTTATTTCTATAATCCTTAGCAGAGCATATTTTGTTTGGTTATGTAATATACTAACAGAGCAATTATATGTCAGATTGACTTGTAAAGGTAATAAATGTGTAGGTAACGACAGTGGTATTAATTTTTGACTAAGCATTTCCATTAAGAATGTAAACAATAAAAGAGGGCGCAAAACGCCTACTTTGTATAGCGACTGTAGAAAAAATAATTTAATTGTAATTAATTGATTACATATTATTCCAATATAAACAGAATTTATCTAAACGTAATTTATATTTTTGTATATACATATTTAATTTAAAAGTATTTATTTAACAATAATATTTCCTACAAATTTAGATTTTAGTATAATATTAAATTATAATTCATTTTATAATTTCATGTAGTTTATTTAACACAAAAATGCATTAAATTCAAAATCTAACCGAAAATATAGAACACAGTAATAATACTTAATGCTTAAGAGTAGCATTAGCCATCTGTACTAAAACAGGTACAAAGCGATTAAGAAATATTGAAGTTTTTTACTCTTAATATGATAAGCGAAAAATATCATCGTTTATATAATTTAAAAACTTATAAAAATTATATATCCTCTTTAACATGGCATATAATACAACAAACATATCTTTTATACGAGCAAGTAACAGATGTTAATCCATAGAAAAACAGTTTAATAGCTAAATATCCTACGAAATAAAAAAATAAAAATATAGTTGACAGTAATATTTGATGTAAGTTTAATGTCATCATTCATGTTTTGCACCCGTTTCTAATATTTTGTAACGCGAGTTAAGTTGTGTCAAAGGTAGTTAAGTTTTCATCTCATAACAAGGGAAAAAAGTTTTTATGTCTTTTGACATGTTTCTTTTTTAAAATTTTTGTTTGTGTTGTCCCGTCGTTATTTTAGTATTTATACATCCTTAACGTAATGGCAGACACACTTCTTATGCTTCTGTAAAGTGTACGTTTAATAGCTGTTGACTCTGGGAAAACATTGAAAAAATTGTCTATTTATGACACTGTTAAGAATAATTATTTTGTTTTTTTAACGTTTGAGCGCTAGTTTTACACTTGAGATATATTTTTGTTTTTTATACTTTTAATTTTGTTATTTCACAATAAATTGTAATTATTAATAATGCTCGCACGTTCAACTACGTCAATAATATTAAACTATAGTTGTCGTCGCGAAACAATGTAGTTGCCTACACTGCATACATAATTTTTCGAATAAAATTGCGACATACTTCCCATTATTGAGAAGTATGTCAACTAAACATTAAAGTAAAATATCTGTTTAAAATTATGTAATTACTTTGATTCGTGGCGACGATTATATTTAAGTAAAATATTCGTCAAATTCTATGAATAAAATACAGAAAGGTAATTTAAGTGTTATGATATATTTATATATAATTCTATTAAATAATGCTTCAATTCAATGGCATTTGCTCACGTAGATATTCGTGAAATCATAACTGGAAACATTTACTAGAACGATATCATCAACAGGAACATCGAACAAGAACTAGTGTAACAAGCCATCAAGAGCTGCCATTGCGCTGTCCGCAACAGTCAACATTTTCAGCTTCAAATAATATTAGGTAGTTACATGAACGACGGTAATAACTACACAATGATAAGTACACTTGTTTTAAATGAAATTCGAATTATTTCTTGTTTCTAATATTATTATTAAATATAAAATAAAATAAAAATATGTTTTAATGTAATTAACATTTTAATGTTTGAAAACCAACCAAAATTTTAATAGATTAAGCATTTCTTTATTTAGATTTGCATATTTATTATAATTGATTTTATTTTCAAAATTCTTAAAAACTGTAGCAGCATTTCTCAATCTTTAAGTTTCGCGTAAAATTTTAAAAGTTCCGGAGTTATTAAGAATTAAAAAAAAATTAAATAAGAAATGATTTAAAATAGTAAAAATTTTCTGTTTTTTCGCTCGGAATTATAGTCAACATAAATTTTTTTATAAAAAATAAATTTATTGGCATTTTAATCTTTTCTCTACATAAAATTTCAAAAATGGCATGGATTTTCCTGTGGCAAAAGCACTTGAAACATACAGGCTTGTCAAAGTATATTTTGTACTCACCGTTAAGTTTACCAATGATGTAAATATTAATGTTTGCAAAATCTTTATTAAGTTGCACAAGTATTGCTCTTTCTTTCAACCCTTCATTCAGTTTTCGAACACATTATCAAAAAGATAAAATAATATCTTATGGCAATTTAATTTCTATCATTATATTCGTTAATAATTATCCGTAGCCTAACTGTAATATTACTGTCACTGATTTTTTCCGGAAATGAGACCCAAGCAGCTCAATTTTGGACCCAAAATACCCCTTATCCAAAATTTTTATCATAACTGTTTTTAATATTTAATTAAACTATTCAAAAGAATAAACAAAAACTAAAATTTTAATGCGTAATANGATAATTTATCTCTTTAAAATAATATCATCTTTTATGTAACATTTCAGATAAATAATATTATTTCAGTTAATTTCCTGTTATTGCAGTTAAATCAGAAATAAAATTGAATTTATGGAATAAAACGTAACGTTTCCAATAAAATATTCATATCTTTTATTTAATTTTGATATAAGATAGCCAGTAAGCGATTTTAAAATAATGGAATATAGATATTTTTATATTCTTCCATAAATGAAATGTTAAGTTATATATAAAGCAATTTAATATATATTTTATTGCTTTAATAAATCTGATGGACTTTAAAAATATGGAATTCTTTTCGGGAAGAGTATACCTAGATATAAATACTATGAATGGTATGATCATGTCCGAAATAAACTGCACCTCAGTTGAGTTGGAATGGGTTGAATGAAATTGCCGACATGCCACCGGTCGACATCATTTGCATAGCAGAAGAGCTGCGGCTGCTAATCGACCGTTAGTACTCCGTTCCATGTTGGCCATCACACTGCGATGTCATCACTATCACACATTATGCAGGGTTGCATAAATACGCCATGATATCAAATGTACGTGGAACTTGTACATTTTTTCTTTAAAAAAAAAACTAAGTGATTTAGTCATTTAATTACCTATAGAGCACAGTAAAGAAAACCAGTAACGACAAGCTTTTTCCTACGCTTCTCCCACTTACAATAGAATAAATAATAATAATAAAAAAAGAAATAAGGTATGGTGTAATAAAAATTTGTGAAAATATTTGTATTTATTATCCAATGCTGGAATTAACAATTAGCTCGTATTCTCCCCTATATATAAATGCTCTAATTTTTTCTGTTGCCTAGTGACTTATTTATGTTTAAAAACTATGTTCTTATTTTGCTTTTAAAAATATATGAATGTAACTGTCCGTGAAGAATTTATTGACTTTTGATAAGATTGATTGATTACATTTTATCAAGACAATTATCCTAAGCATATCTCACAAATTGCTCGACAGTGGCTCATATATAATTGTCGAGATGTTTTGGGTGTACCACCTCAATCACCAGACATAAATATTATAAAAAATTTGTAGGATACCCTATCAAAAAATCAAAGCAAACATACCATATAATGTAAAAATAATATGAAAAAGGCTTTGATGGAAGAATGGGATAAAATAAGCCCAGATTATACCAACAAATTGGTACAATCGATGCCAAACTTCAGACGATCATAGATGCTAAGGGGGGTCCAACAAAATATGAAATACTATTATTTATTAATTACATATTTGTAAATTAAATTTTAATTGGACTATTTACATTGTGATGTAAAATAAAAAAAATAAAATTAAGGATTTTGACTGTGAGCAACTGTATGTCAAAGTATAATTTTTTTGGCTATATTTATATAAACAAAAACACCGAGTAATAACTTCATTATAAATTTTTAATTTTTAACTCTATTTAACTTCACGCTATACAACAAATTAAAGACACAAGATCTTTCGGAATGAATTTGGAGTATCGCATCCGTGTTTAGAGCAAGGCATAATTTTTAAACTATTTCATTAAATATAAAAAAAAGTTTTTAAATATCTGCACCTTTATCTTGTACAAAGAACATTCCTGTATGATGAGTGATAATTTTATTTGATGTTTATTTTAATTAGTAATATACAAAACATACATGTGTTAACCATTTTACTGCAGATAAAAACCTTAAAATATCAAGATGCTATCATGTCAAACAAGCTACTCATGGTCTATTAACACAAGAACCACCAAACGTGTCAAATGACGCTGCAAAACTTTTTACACTATTTTTTTTCACCTCAGTTCACATAAATTTAAATATATGGACCATTCTGCGCTGTCGTGGCGCATCGCACAAATTATTATGAAATGGATATTAAGTTGGATGTCACAGGAACATGGCGTGTTAATTATCGACCAGATGTTCTCTGTCAGTTTTAGCTTCGCTTCGAGTATGAGACCCCCTCTTTCTCTTCTTTACCTACGCCACTGAATAATGTTTAGTCTGGAGCGTTCATGCTCTCGTATTTCACTCCGAAAATATAATGTATTATACAGATACAGAAAATAATATTAGGATGTTTATAAAAATTTTACGTATTAACGTTATAATAAATCACTGGCTTTGCGAGGGACTAAAAATCTCTTAAGCTACAAATCATAAAATTAATTCCAAAACTTAAAATTCATTTGTCATTCGCCATAAAAATAACTTGTTTTAAATATAAAAACAAAATTATTACAGTTGTTTTCATAGACTACTAATTATAATTGTGAATAAATAAAACTAGTACATATTGACAGATATATTTGGTGCTATATTCCAAAGTTACTACAACTTTATTCAGGCGTAAACCATTTTCATGTTACTTCTATCGAAAAAAAAATATATCCTCGCATATCAGCGTGGTTAACGGTGTTTATCATATGTTGGTGCGACTTCGGCGGCAAGGGTTTCCGGTTGATTTTCGGGCTTCTCTCACTTCCTACCCGGAAGTGTGCGGCTTTGGGTGTTGGTGTTCGGGATAAGCGAGACGACCAGGTTTAGATTCGGACACTGTCCTGACCGACCTGCCGGATACCTTCTGCAAGTTTGCTTCACTGAATTAGGATTATATTTCATCTTGTTCAATGGAATATACTTGAAAGGATGTTGATCTCACTGGTCAATGAAGTCACTGGAATCTATAATTTCTCTTAGATATTACGTAGTTAGTTATACATTAAATACATTAAAGCAGTAACTAAAGCTTTGGATTTAATTTCATGTTTGATAGTTTTGTCTCATAAACGTAGAATATATCGTTTCCTTTTGTTTCTCTTTCATTTAACAATCCAACAGTATTTTAATTAAATTGTCTGCTTAGTTCTGATTTTATTTTACTTAAATGTAATATAAACATAATATACTATTTATGTTCACATAAATCTTAGATTCAAACTTTATTTCTTTTATTCTAATCAAATAAATTTTAATATTTAAAAAATACTTTTACGGTAATTCTCATGAAAATAAATTAAATGAAAAACCAGGTGCAGCATAGTTGAATATTTATATTATATTTTACCTGTTTGCCTATCACATCAAATGTTAACTTTATCTCTTGATTTTCTGAGCCGAAGAGAGTTGGATTTGGCACGTGGATTTTTTTTTTACGTTCTACTGATCTCTGACCTGCAGACCTATCACTACGAGAAAATGTTTTATTTTAAGAGTATTTCCAATATTTTATTATAACTCGGTTAAACAATTATTTATATTTTTGAATTGAACTATATTAAATATAATTAGATTGTCTTGTTTTATCATTTTTTTAAATTTTTCATAAAAATTTATTCTTTTAAATTGTAAATTATGAGCATTTTAATTTCAACAATTTTTAATAATTCACATATTTTTATAATTTTCATGATTTTTCTTGTTTTACTTTAATTTTGAAAATAAACTAATTTCTAAAATTTGTTGCTAAGTTATTTACTTTTCTTCATTTTCGGATTTCTTCGGTTAAATAATTGTTTAAAGAAATTTAAAACTCTCACAATTATATTACTTCTTAAGAATAATTAATTCCTTGCACTCTATGAGCACTTTATAAATCAATTAATTTTAAATAAATTGATCTAACATTTAACATTATAACAATGGCTATACTATATGTGCTTTTTGATGCTACCAAAATAATAATATTAAATATATTCATAATTAAAAATATTAAAAACAAGCTAAATTGATTAAATTATTTAAAATAAATTTACAGAGATCAAAATTAAATAAATACTACGATGTTGACCTTTGTTCAAACATGTTTAAAAAAGTAAATAAATAATAAAAAAAAAACAACACTTGATTGTCTTGAAGAAATTTTCTTTTTTACCTGAAATATGTATCAAATAATATTTTTATTTATTTGTTAAATTTGTTTTTACATAAGTTTCTAGATCAAAATAAATTTACGGGGGTTAAAATTACATGAATACGATGTTAACCTTTGTTAAAACATGTTTTTAAAAAATAAATAAATAAAAAAGAAATACTTGATTGTTTTGAAGAAATATTCTTTTAACCTTAAATACGTATCAAGTATTTTTTTTATTTATTTGTTGAATTTGTTTTTACAGAGGTTTCTAAATTTAATAAATAAAATGCTATTTATTAGAAAACAATTACTATACGCTTGTTTAATAATATAAATATAACTGATATATAAAATACTGTAAAACGAATAAATTTATAAACATTATTTAAAAGTAAGCAAATATTGAGAAATAAATACATGAGACGAATTTCGTTTGAAATTTAATCTATTTGTATAATAAAAACTCATTTCTTTGATATAAAAATACATCTATCTGTAGAAGAATATTTCCGTTTGGTAGCTGTTAGAGTCTATCTCCCTTCTGCCCTTTAACGGAACGTGGTAACGTACATAACATAACGGCATTGGCCACTGGCCGCCTGATATCAGTGGTATTTTAATAAAATTCATAGCTGCCAGCGAGAAGGTTTAGAGGAAATATTTGTTATTCATATATTTTTTTATTGATCTGAATATTGAGATTTTAGTATACGTATCATACGAGGTTTGATGTTACTTTGATATATTTAGACACGTGGTCATGTTTTAACCATTTCAAATACATATTTTTGCCGGCGGAATACTTCTGCATCTCGGATTCAATCTTTTGCTTTGAACTTTTATAATTTTACTGGTATTTGTTTTATACGTTTATTTTTTTCTTTTATTTGTTTTGTATTTCAAATACAGATTTTTTAAATCTATTTTATTTTATTTTTATCAATATTTCTCTAAAAATTTATTATATTTCATTGTTTTTAATGCATTAAGAGACAAAACAGAAAAAAATTATATTTTTTAAATTTACTCTTGTTTTTAAAATTACTTGTAACATATGTTTTCTAGTTAATTTTGGTATAAAGAATAGTATCCCAGTCTTAGTTTTTTCATTTAAATACAATTTCTCTTTATTTTTGTATAAAACTGCGAACAGACACAAGTTTGCATTTGTACTTCTGTTATCAATTGAACACACCTTATTAAATTATTATATTTCTACCAAAAATCACAACAAACATGCCTAGTCTAAAAAAGAACCAATGAGAACAAAACATTACAATATGTAGATGTATTCAAATTATTATAGAAGCAAATAGTCCTTGCGCATATTACCTAACCATTCGTCATATAAACAAAACACTTAAGTCTGTTGACAGTTACTTGCTGAAATCTGTTCAAAATATAATAAAATTAATTATTTAAGGCCGTAATGGTATTTCTTATATTAATACCAATAATCCATATAAATTTAAGACAAAAATACCATCCTGAATCATAATTTTATATATATATNTAAATCTATTAAATATAAATAAATAAATTTAAAAAATACGCAAAATAAAAAATATCTTATCTTATCGAAAGATGCTCTAGCTGTGAGGAAAATCTGCTTAAATATTGATCGATTGTTGTTAATAGAAGATGCTTCAACTGTAAACCCATTGTTGGAAAACACTCACTGACACGATAAATATTAAATTTTAAAATTAGTTTAAATAGTTTAAAATCACCTATCAAAAACGCATTTATTGTTTAAAAATAATTTAATGAAAAAAGTTTAAATATTAAGATGTTACCGATTCACTCAATCGCGTTAAACTGAAGAAATGTAGTTTATAATCTTTGTAAGTTGAATTAAAGAACCTTACGTAAAATCGTTTAAGAGCCGGTAGTTTAAGTCATGGTCGGAGGACAGTTTTTATTAAAAAAAAATTATTACAAAATTAAAGAAAACATGGAATTTAAAACAAAAGTACATTTAAATATGAATGTAATAATCAGATATTTGTTTATTGAATATAATATCACTAATAAAATATGAGATTTATATATTTTTAAATTTATATTTTTTTATTGTTTATGTTAAATAAAACATTAACCATTTTATTTATTATTTATAAGGGTCCCATTACTCAAATGATTAAGACAAACATAATATTTTAGTAAATAATTAAAAATGTTTATATATAATATTTTTATGTTACAACAGAAACAACAAACAATATATTTTTAACTGGCCCCGGTCTGAAAATTATTTTGCACGCTAATGTCGAGTTTTGCATTAGTGAATTTTCACATATATGAAATCTGTATAAATCCCTTAAAACATATCAATTTTATTAAATATATATTTATAAAAATTATAAATATAATGTGGAAAAAATTAATTTTACATTTTAAATTTTCTAAAAATATTTAGTTTTTAGTACATCAATAAACATAGAAAAAATTAACAATTCTCCCAATATATAATTCATAATTTTCTGAAAAGGAATAAGGGATGAAACTTTAAATAAATTAGACAGTTTTCAAATTCATTTCTAATAAATATGATCATTATATTTAAAAATATTAACATTGAAACATTGAAGGCCGTTGTCATTGAATTCTTTACCTGTCCGAACCTTGTCTTTGCAGTACGTTTTATATTGAATATCATGTATTTTCTATATTTTACGTTATTAGTAAGAGAGAAAGAGACAGAGCATATGCGGGTTGCCTAAATACAATTTCTAAGGTGCACCCATTCTCCATAAACTGAAAATTCTGATAGTTTTTACTAGTTATTATTTTTATTAAAAGTTATGATGCTTTCCCTACTATGTATTTTTGATTGATAATACAAGATCTATGTTATATCAACAATTGGTTGAAATTGAGTAACTAGAAATAATACTTTACTGTTGGATATCACAAATTATTTTCGCTTTTATTTGATAATTTTTCTATAAATTATTATGAAATTCCAAAAATATATTTATTTGACCAAGATTTATAATATATCAAAATTTGGTTGAAATTGATTAACTGAATACAACACTTTATTCTTTAATCTATAACAATTATTTCTAACAGTTATTTGTCTGACCCTATAAATCCCCATAAAATCAACACAGCCATGTATAAAAGTGATATTAGTACAAAAATTGTTTAGTTTGATTCTACTTTATAATAAAAATTTTAAATTTTTTATTAAAATTGCCCAATAAAATTTATAAATATATTGTAGCAATTTGTAAGGAGACCATAATTAAAAAAAAAATTAGTCTACATATTTTAGGTTTTTCTAAAATCATAAAAGCTATGAATTAAGATTTTTTAGCAACATATATTATATTTATTTGTATATCTTAAAGAAATTTAAGGAAAATTTCAATGAAACTAATATTCTTCTAAGATAATATGAACATATACGTGAAATGAAATAAAATAATTATAAACTTAAAACTACAATTTTTATTGTTTATTAATAGAAAATATGTTACTTTGTTGCAATTATTAAATTGTGACATTTGAATTAAGCTATGACATTAAATATAGATATATTTCACGGGAAATAAGCGTTAATATTTCATTTATGTGGTATGAAATATGGAATATACGTTTTTTTTTTTTTTAATTATAAATGCAAATATCTTACATTGATGCAGTGAAGCAAGAACAATATGAAACAAAATTCCAACAAACGAGTAACTGCATTCACATCATTGAAACACAATACCTTACAAATGATTGAAAATCTACATACAGTGCTAGGTTATAATACGACATTTTGCATAATTGAATTGCGCTGAAACGAGGGCAACAAGGGAACTCCTATGGGCATGGATCCCACACTCGCGTTTCGAAAATTCGGTATTGTGAACGCCAATAACCATCAGTAGGCACATTCAGTAACTGAAATTCAACAGCTGAAATGGACCTGAATTTTGTAACGTGCGGACGTGCTGGTTGTGTTCATTGGAGCGTGCACTTGACCGCGAGCGCTACCAACTCGATAAGTCAACGTGTCCACTCATTACCTATCATTCACAACTTTATATGCATGATAAATTCGTTTTGAATCTCTGATGAACTTCTATTCATTCAAATCATTTAACTGTTCATCATGAGAATCATTTATGAAAGGGACATTTTGTTTTACTAGAGATGCTCCATTAATGTTTGATAACTTATACTTTGATCCCTATTTCTATTCACAGTTCAGTTTAAATTTAAGAAAATTTTTAAACATTGCTCNTATATATATATATATATATATATATATATATCGCATTTATATATGCCGGGGGTCTAGTTTTTGTTATATAACAAATTAAATGCTAAAATTTTCATTGGGTCATTAATTTTTCCGATTAATGTTAGGACAAATATTTAGATACAAAAGTTGTTCAGAACTAAAATGTGCCTTCAATGAAGCCTTTTTAATAATAAACTATGATCCTGTAACAAGATACAGGAAAAATAAAATTTTCATCTTTTAACAGTTAACATACAGAGTGCCATGCAAAATAAAAACAAATAACTTTCAATCAAGAGCCATCGTCTTTGTCTCAGTTCTTATATTTATACATTTCTTTGTAATTTGGTGTTTATATCAAAAAAATAATTAAATAAATTATAGATGAAATCATAAACTTGAATTTTCTTTAATCGTATAAAAAATATTAATAATTTTTAAGCTACATTTCATAATTAATATTTATATAATTCTGTCTAATTTTTCAAACAGAATTTATTTTATATCGAAGTAGGTCTTCATTATTTTAAATTTCTTTAAATTAAAATAACAATTGACAGAATTCAAAGTTATTTGTTTTATTTTGCATGGCATACTGTTATCTGCTTAAAAATAGAAATTTTAATTTACTTGTATCTCATGACGGGATCGTCGTATATTATTAAAAAGGCTTATTGGATGCACATTTTAATTCTAAACAACTTTTATCTCTAAATAATAACCTTAACATATATATATATATATATATATATATATATATATATATATATATATATATATATATATATATATATATATATATATATATATTGCTCAACTAGAGCAGAATCAATTCTTCAATGTAATTAATTCGAATATTTTATTAATTGACGCTTTGTACGTAATATCGGGAGATACAAAAATAATGTTCGCAATATCTTTAGGCATCTTTCGTTTACGGAAAGTAATGGTACTTTTTATTGAAACACATACGTTTTATAACTAGATTTAATAAAGAAGTTTAGAAATAAGAATTAATAAAAATTATATGAAAGAATTTATATATTTATCAGATAAAAAATACTTTTTATTCACATTTAGGAACTTAAACTATGATTGTTTTTTAAAATTGTCTTTTATTATTTCTAAAAACCAAATTAGTTTCCAATAAATTTATCTAAGCGAAAATTTAATATACATATTTAAATTGATTGCAATAATTTTAACGCTATATCTTACAATTAAATATAAATTATAAATTGTAATATTTTCAATAAAATATGATGTATATATTTATCATAATTGACGAATATTATACTTTTATGCCTTATAAATAAATAAATAATTTTTAATTGTAACTGTGTTAATAATTTTTAATAGAAGAAGATTTTTTTAAGGGTCATTAATAAGTGCAGAGATCGGTTTTCACTTTTATATTTCATGTTAATTATAATAATTTTTAATTAGATTTATAGATTTTAGCATAGGCACTAATTGAAAAATGATTTATAGATATATAAATTACTTTTTATTTCTATTACTTAGTATTTCTTATAAGTATATATTATTTTTTTAGATTTAATATTTTATTTATGAATAATAGTAAATACTTAGTTTATCAATGTTTACTAACAACATTATTACCAAGAGTTACATATTATATGATTGAACCAAAAGCAATAAGCATACACTAGTTTCCCAAGCGGACATAATATCATATCGCATGAACCAAACCATCTATGATATGGTCATAGTAACCAGCATAATACAACAGGACCAGTGACCGCTGGTATCAAATAACGGGCTGTTTTGTAGCCGCTGTCCTGTTCATCAAGTGTGAACAATTAATTCGGACATTTCAGCTCGTTAACTGGAACCCAAGTTGTGTCACTTGGCTCAAGAATGGGTAAACTGGTAAACTCCCTGCGCGCTCCCATTCTGTCCGAACAGGCACCAGTTTGCTTCTGGAATGGGACAGTGCAACCACCAGGCGCATCCATCAAACATATGTCATGAAATAATCCGAGACGAAAATACATAACTGCAGACATACTCAAGGGACATTGGTCCTAAATTAGCTTCCTGGAAGCGGTAGTGATGCATCAATGACTCATTCCATGCATTTTTTATATACCTGGGAGATTACATCGATTCTACTATATTAGCATTCAGCATAGAAGCTATATGCATTGAAATTTAACAAATTCGTCTTTTGTTATTTTATTTAAATTTAAAATAATTTAAATATATTTGCTCTAGAAATAATATGGATAGATAACGCGATAAATCTTATAATAATGATACAATAATTGTCGAGAATTTGAAATGTTCAAACTGTTATTTATATCGATGTATTATCCACATGACATTTCGTTGAAAAGACCTGCAGTCTACAACAGGATTCCCCAATTAACGAAGATTTCAAATGTCTACAGACAAAGACAACGTGATTCATGGTTCAATAATAATAACAAAGACACCACATTACCAGCAACAGCAAAGAATGGCAAGACGAGGAAGATGTTGTTATCTGATCTTCGACTTGCCGTCTTTTCTACGCCACAGCTTCAATCCTTTTGATGGACGTGTGACATATTTGCGCGCGCAACTTTACCGACTGAACGAGCAGGGAGTCCCCGATGACTGATTTATTATAGGGGATGCAAGACTCTATCCAGGGATGAACTACTTTTATTTTCTATCGAGAACTTGGAAGTTCTTGCATGTAATGATGTATAACAAATAATTTTATAATATTCTCATCATTATTATAATGGCGCAAAGTTTAGGAAAACTCATCAAAATTTTAGTAAAACTATACTTCGTTGCATAAAATAAGACGACGTAGATAAATATTATCCGTTTATCTTCTATTGAAATATTTACATAAATACCATCTTAAAAATAATACTTTGTCCAAAGTAACATAAAAGTTCCTTTTGATAAAATCTAAAGAGGACAAATGGCAGCAGAAGATTAATTATCAATCCGTCCCTGCATTTAGTCAAGAAACTAAATGCTTTCACGATGACGTTTTGTTCGTATTGACAGCAGTGCTGTCTGATGGCGCGTTATGACAATTATTGGAAGGTTTCGGGATCGTCGGTGAAGCCTTTCAGCACCGAATGCTTTCCGGTAATGAACCATTTTGGATTTTATGATCCCATTCGAAAAGAATTAGACGGGCTTCCGCATCAATGGTAAATACGGATGTTCAGCGTACAAGTTTTGATATTGGATAGCAGGATCAGACGAGTTTTTTAACTTGAGGACATTCACTTTTATATTTTATTTTATAATCATGCTTATTACTTTATTTTTACTTCTTTTACTTGGTATTTCTTATAAGTATAGATATAAATATGATTAAATTGTAAGTATAAAGCTTTAAAATTTTAGGAATCATAAAAAAATAGCATTTAATTTTAAAAATCAGGCAAAATATTGTAAATAAAAATAAAGTAAAAAAAACATATTTTATATTTTGGAAATATAATATATTTGATGCATTTTTAATACTTATTAGCTCTCTATTCTTTTAGCAGAAATTAGAAGTATTTCCATTATATGTACAATAAAATCAACATCAAAATAAAACTCATGCAGTTTAAGTATTTTCTTAATACCCGTCAGTTTAATAGTGTAAAAATTAAGTTTTGTGTTTAGGTTTTTGAATTTTATCAGTAGAGCAGATAAACAGCTATTAAAGAATGAAATTCTCTTATTTTTTACTTTTAAAGTCAAAGTATATTCAAAAATTAGCAAAAATTATTAATAATAGTTGGTTTAAGTGCAAATCATAATATAAACATACAATGATGTAGCAATAAGACAACAAGTAAGAAAAATAAAATATATCAAAAAATCTTAACTTATCGTAATGAAAGTAGAATAGTCCAAAAAATAAAAGAAAAACCTTAGCTAAGTGCATTTAAAAAACTTCTTATATCAAAATTATCAGAAATATTCTTGAAAGATGAAAATCTTATTTGATACAATAGAAAAAAACTTATATTAAGAAAGTAAATAAAATCAAAATGCTTCAAATGTAATTAATAAAATGTTTAAAATATATGCTATACTTATTTTACTTTGAACTTAAATATATAAAATAAAAATACCGCGTTATAGCAAAGCCACCCGCGTTATAAACTATAATACATTTAATTATTTAATTTTACATGTAAAAATATCATTCTACACTTATTTCTATTCAATACTAATACTTTTTTCCTATATAAAATATTATTGAACATAACCAAACTTGCTTATTCCAATTTTATGTATCTATTTTTCATGGCCAATTAAAAGAATATACATTACAAAGCAGAAGTGCGCGTATACAGGCAAGTAAATCATTATCGTGTGATCAGGTGAAGTGCGCGATATTTTTTCGGTAATTTTTGCTCTAAATACTATTAAATACGTAAATATTTCGTTTTTGAATCGAGTGTTTAGTGAACTGTATGTTTAACAAACATTTTCAATAATGAATATATAAACTGAACTGTATTTATTCATCAAAGAAGTGCTTTTATTTTATGGGTTAGGAGCATTCATCAGTAGCAGAGACACTTTGTAAAGGTAGGAATTTTTTTATATATGTACTTATTTTTATTTTTGCGAAATGATGTAAGTTATTATTTTAAGATTACGATTTATCGTTTATTTTAAAAATATAACGAATACGTACATTATAAATGTATGTACACTTGCTAGAATAAGTCTGCGTACACCAAGTAATGAGAAGTTTTTCCTTGGTAAAATAAACAAATGAAATGAATCTTTTTAAGAAAATAATTGTATATGTATTCTATGTAATCTTAAGGGTTTAGAAAAAATTATTTAACAAATTTGAGATTCTTTATAANTTTTAAGTCGACAGGAATTATAACTTCAAAACCACGTTCTGGTCGTCCTCCAAAGTTGTCCCTCAGGGAGAGACAGAGTTTTATAGTTACCGCGAAAAAAATTCATATAAATAATTGTTTCTACTCTAATTTAATTTCGTAAAAATACACACTTACATATAAGTACGTCTTTATATTTCCAAATACTGCATTGCTTATAAAATAATTATTTGTTAATGTCATAATAAATATTATTATCTTATATATGTATGTAAGTATTTATATTTTACGGATAGTTACAATTTTAAAATAAAATAAATGTTCATTAGTATTTCTTCGAAATTCTAAATATAACAAAATATTTGAAATATCATCTAATAAGCAAACATATTTTTACGTTGTAATGTCAATTAACTATCTGTAAATCATTTAGAACTTGTCAAAACTTAAACATCCATTAAAAATATGATATTCTAGTATTTGTGCCTAAAATTCTTGGTTTAATATTCCACAAGCAAACGGAAACAGCTAATGATACCCATTAAACGACGAAATGTTATTTTTAGCATAGATACAAAGTTTTTTCCCTTCTTTGCATTATTTCGTTCATGTTCTTCCGATACCTGAGTGATTTGAAGGGAATACAAATTCTTTTGGTGTCACCTTAACTCTTATCGCACTGAACACGAGTTTCTTTCGCATTCTTGTGGCCGATGTTTCGTTGTTTCCCACCGATCTTCTGTCGCCGAATGTTTAACCTTCCGTTTGTTTTAAACGATGCACATTTGTTTCTGTCTCGATGAGCATGTCTTGTTTTAAATTTTGGATAATATGATGGGTGGAAAAATGAATTCGGAATTATTATATTTTAAATTATTTATTTTTATTTAATGTAACAAATTAACTGTGAAAATAAAATCGTAGATATATCAATAGTTGATTGAATAAGAATCATGATATGTCCGTAAAGTAACATAAGAATTATCCCCTTAAGTTGATCTTAACAAGAAAATCTATAAAAGAGTAGAAGTTGCTATAACGATAGCGATAACGATAGGATCTCAATAAGTCTCGAGATGCGAAGTGCACTAAAAAGTCAAAAACATCCAACGTATACCTAACATACTAGCACTACATATCACAGCATGTTCACTTAACGTTAACAACACCGTTGCAAGTACAAGAACTTGCAGTCGGGGGCGTTACACATTAGGGGTGGAGATGGGACAGTGGCGCCGGTATATTTGTTTTAATATTACATATATTAAAATGTTTATTTTTCTAAATATACAAATAAAAGTGTATAATTTAAAGAATTAAAATCCAAATTAAAAAAAAAAAAAAAAACGCTAAATAATTAAATGTTTAAGTATATAATGATAATTATTTTAAGATAATACAAGACAAATCTTAAAACTTTAAATTTTATATATCTTACGACAATACTAAATATATTTTTATAAAAAATTTTAAAAATATATGCTAGGTTTTTAAATAATTTTAAAAAAAATTAAATTAAAATCA
>CM008235.1:4568030-4589966 GCA_002278615.1 Pogonus chalceus
TTACTAGATTATTCTAAATTTGATATAAGATTTTTTTATAAATCAGTAAATTATTTATCTATTTTAATAGCTTCATATATCATTAAATCATTTAAATTATCTTGGTGACCAATAATTGCATATTTTTTAATGTTTGTTCAGCAAGACAAGTTTTGTCATGTTGACAAAATATTTCATCTAATTGTTGTTGGTAAGAAATATGAACAGGAAATCTATAAATGGCAATTAATAAGGCCTTAAAAATTACAAGATCTGATTTGTATATGATGAATAAAATATTTCTAAAAATATATAGATATTATAATAAATGAATTTAATAAAGATATCTAGTAAAAATCTAAATTTGTAATTAGTATAACAAATGAAAGCAATTTATCCTGGAAATGAGCTGTCGAAAGTGTAACGTGAATTGCACATATATTCCATGTAAATCATTGACAAAATGATAGCAACAAGAGCGCAAATTACAAATAGTTTTGCAGTTGGTAGCACTTATCACAATTACGTTAATCCATTAGTGAAATTAACCAGGTACCATCCGTGCAATATTTATGTTGGTAAAACAGACACATGCACACCTGCAGTTACAGTGATGTTTAGTTTCCGTTCCTGTACTCATACACAGCCAACAGGCCAACAGGCCTTCACTATCGTAAAATACAGTGTAAAGACTTTGCGTTTTATTTGTAACACATTGGAAACTTGGACTTTGCACGTTGTTTAGAAAGCAGTAAAATGCATTTTGAATGAAAAGACTTCGTGCCAAGCATTTTTACATGTTGGAATAACGCGTTGCTTCTTATATTTTTACCGTTGCCGTCCTATAAAAAATTTAAAAACCATTTTATAAATAAATTGCTGCTTTGACTCTCTTTCCTTTACCTCTGTATACTTACAACTCAACAAATAAATGGAATATTTACTCAAGCTTAAATTAATATTATATTTAGATTTAATATATTTCAAATACAATTTTTATTTGCCAGTATAAAATTAATAGAATTTCCTGGGAGCACTTGTTGATTATTGATTTTATAAATATTTTACCGATATAAAAATCAAATGTTGTACTTTTATATTTATGAATTTCTTTAAGATTCTTTAAGTCATAAAATATAAAACAAGATATTTGTTTAATATCCGAAATTATACAGTTAAGTTTTTTTAAGAAAACTGTGAAACTACTTCGAATATTTATTTAAAAATTTTGATCTAAAACCGATAGCAACTTCTATAGAAATTTTAAAGAAATACAGCTAAAACAATGATGTATTTTATTTCCTTATTTACTTAACTAATTATATCTTTATCATGATAAAACCTTTCTATCAATTTTTATAAAAATACATATTTTTGTTTAAAAATTAAAAGAGGATATATCTTTAGATCATTGAATTTTAGTTGAAATTTATAATTTTTTTCTGGATGAGCGATTCATTCAATATCACGGAACTCTAATGATATTTTCCGGGAAGGACGGATGCAATTTGTAAATTCACGTGAGCTCTAGATCATGTGCTTTTTTACATGAAATATATATTTTTTAACTATTAATAAACATTTTTAATTTATTTTTAAATGAAAATAATTGAGAGAAAAATACAAGAAGATTAAAATTAAAGTGCTTAAAGGTTTTATTTTCTATTTTGACATATTTTCAGTGATTTTTGGTTTAAAAACATGTAATAATAGTTTCTTAAATGTGTAAACAATTTCAGAGGAATTATTCAAAAAATTTTTTGTTATTTTTCTAGTCAATTTTAAAAACATAGTTTTAAGAAAAACGCGTTTAAAGTTTAGGTATAGCACTCAAACGCCAGGCGTAAGATTGTCAGATTTATAGGTTATAATATATCAGAAAAAATGGTTTAAAAATTTTGGTAATATATTCCTAACAAATTAAACTAACATTTTGTGAAAGGAACAACTTTTGTTTATGATTCTTAAGGTAACTCTTTCTTTAAATATTACAATATAATTTAAGCTATATATTTTGAAGATTTTCGCATTATATATCATTAAAATAGTTACACCTATAATTGCTCCTGATATCTTAATGAAATAAGGATTATAACTGATTTAATAGTAATACTAGTATGTATATAATAAACGTTTAATATGCAATTGAAATGATATAATTGCAGTAAAATCATATTGCAAATTTATTACAAATAAATATCAATTAGTAAAGTTATAAACATGATAATAACGAGTGCTTTGATGAAATGAAATTGCAGTTAGAAATGAAATGATTTTCAGTAGCCCAAACTTAATTATAATGCGTACGTCTATGACAGCTGACCAGAGAGTTACAAACACGGAACTGTGAACTGACCGCAACCATCAAAACCATACGACAACCGTCCACAACCATCCAACCATCTGTCTCTCCGCAAATAACTCACAGTAATGACCTCATACTACCAATTTGCAGAATCAAGCTCCGCACTCACTTTAACTCCTACCCCTAAACGTAAGGGAGTAAATTACTCCCTCTGACATATCCCATATCCATACTTCAGTATGATTGGTGTAGATGCATAATATGCGTTAGTGAATCCGGGAATACGAATTCTAGTTTCCGGGATGTGATTAGCGCTTGCAAGGCTTACCGGATAACACGTCGGTTTACAGGATTAGCACCGATACGGAAGGATGTGTTGTGTAAATGTGTGGGTTTATGGGTTCGGAATCATTAGAATTAGAGGTTTTCAACCGGATCTCAACTAAAATACGCGAAATTGACTAAAAGATAAGTCATTTATTGTCATTATCTTTATTTAATAATAATGTTACACATATATTGTTTCTAATTCTTATTAATCTCCTATTAAATTTTTGAATATAAAGCAACCTCTGATCCTTAAAATGAAATTCAATTTTTATAAAATTGTAGTACTAATAAAAGTTGTTCTCTTAATAAAGTTGAAGAGAATAGATTATATTTCACTAAAACAAATAAACTTAAAGGTGAATTGTTACAATTTTTAATAATTTTCTTAAGATTTAATGACATTTGACATGGAAACCAAAATGTATCCAATAATGCGTAGACTAAAACTCTGCTCATAAGTCATAACATTACTTTTTAAAATTTTGATTTAAAAGATCTCGAAAAGTTGTCCAAGTTACATTTATTAGAAAATTATAAATTTTGGTACAAAAAATAAACCTGCTTCAAATTCTAAGCTTAATCGTACTACCAGTTGTTTAGAGGTCATTTAGAACAATTTGAAAGATTTGTAGCTATGTTTTGAAGTATTACTTTAAATTGAGAGTTTTAATATAAAAATAAATTCTGTTTATAAAATGTATTCTTTGTTATCAAAATAAGCCATGAAGCAAAGATTAGGATAGGTTTTTAATTTAAGAATTTTAAAGATTTCATAATATAATGTTTTTCAAATTGATGTAATAAGATTATATTATTTTTCTTTTTTTACTAAAGATGAGATAGAGGAAAAACAAAAAATCATGCAAATTAAAGAATTCATTAAAATTATTTATGTTATTTTGCCTAAACATATTTTTTTTTTGTGTAAAGTAAATTATCTTTATAGTTATTATAAAAATTGTTGAATTTTCAACAAATATTATTGATGGGAAAACATAAAAGCAAATTTTAAACACGGAAGAAGCGAAAAAA
Organism: Pogonus chalceus; assembly: GCA_002278615.1. Classification (NCBI taxonomy): domain Eukaryota; kingdom Metazoa; phylum Arthropoda; class Insecta; order Coleoptera; family Carabidae; genus Pogonus; species Pogonus chalceus. The sequence continues at coordinate 4,571,677 of CM008235.1, forward strand.
TAACTTGTAATTTTTTTCCAAAGTATTTGAAATATTTTCTTCATCAAAGTTTACGAACGGAAGTTCAGTTGTGTTTTCTTAATACTACTAGCATCTTGTAAGTTCAAGCTTCAGTAAGCAAAGGATATTCAAATTGTACGCCGGCCTCCTTGAATACACATGCAAACACACAAACATTCCTGAAACTCTAATATTAAACGTCAAGACTTGCTTACAAGGTATACTAACTGCAATAAGTTCTTACTAGTACTTTGAGTTTACTAATTATTGTCCTACTTGAATTAGTTTAACTATTTCCAACTCGGTCATATATAAGTTTCACTAGAATTTCTACAATAATTGATTGTATTTAGTACTTTGATCAGTTATTCATTATATTATCTTGAACAGACAATTCATTTTACAATTTATTGCAAACATATTTTTGACAGGACATTAAAATCAGTTTTTATAATAATCAGTGGCTGATTTAGGTTAAACTGCACCCTAAGGCCCTTTCAAAATTGCGCTTTTTCTGCTTTATAATAGTAATTATTATAATAAAACATCACGAATAATCAAAATATTTTATTTTGTGGTAAATATAACATTCTTAATATTAAAATTAAACTTAATTACAAAAAAATTAATTAGTCATCACATAAATTGTTTTGTCTTACTTTCGCTAGTACAAAAGCATTAAAAGAATTCTTATAATCAATTTTTTGCTTTAATTTTGCTTTGAAAGACAACAATGCAAGTGCATTTAATCTGTCTTGGTCCATACTTCCACGCAAATATCTTTTCGTTTTTTAGGGTTAAAAAAAAATTTTCTGCAGAATAATTTGTAACTGAAATACTTAAATAAATGCGTAAAGCAATGTTAACATTTTAATATAAATCGCAGTTTCGTAAATGTAAAAAAAAAACGCTTATATCTGGTGCAGAATGCAAGATATATTATGTTCTAATAATTGCTTAAATTGTTATTGCAAATAAATGCATTCATTGCATTCTTTCTTTTCGAAAAACTTCAAATTTTCAATAAAGAAATACTTTTACGGATAAAAATAAGTAGACTCTCCTTCACTTCTAGATTAAAATCAGAAAGATTTTCATTAATCATATATTTACCTATTTTTCTTTTGAAATTAAAAATTAATTTAGATGTTATTAGAGGCGCCCTGAATACAATAAATTTGTTATAATTAAAACTAAACTTTTATAAAGAATTTTTGGTTTAAAAAATAAATTATCACTTTTTGCCGTTTAACACTTTAATAGTTGATTTAAATTATTTAATAAAATTTGTTCTTAAATTCACAAATTAAGCATTAAATTTTGACCCGGGCGTCTCGGCTTAAGCCTAAATCCATCACTGATAGTAATAGTTCATTTTTGACTTATTTTAAATTGGCCTAAATATGTTAGAATGAAGAATAAATTCTGAAAAAAGATAATGTATAACAATTTCCATTAAATGTATATAGATCTACCAGAAACGAGTTTATTAAAAAAATAATTGAATTCAACAAGTTCATGTAATATTTGAAAAATATAAGACAAGAAAATAAATTGTTCATTTTTACGAAGTTTGTTTGGCTTTGGCCCAGAAAACACACATTGTCTGAACGGCAAATACAAATAATATTTCGGTCGTTGGAGAGATCTCGTCTTTTGTTTAAGAAATGCATAAAAATGATGAACACAGATGGCGGCGTGCAAATATCAATTTAAACTGCAGCACAATGTCGTTTTGGCAGACAGTGTGTCATTTGCAAAACTAAGATGGGATTTTTGACCTACTTTTCTATCAGTAGCGTACATAATAGATATATATTGTATATTTATTTTTGTATTTTTTATTTTTTTTTTAATTTTTTATTTTTTATTTTTTATAAACCTTGTGCACATGGAACACACAATGAAATTTAACAAATATAAACAAATCAGTGACTTATTTACAGTATTGAAACAACTTACTATTGATGTTTTATATTAACATTGTTGGAATACGTTTTGTAATGTGCCCTAACAGTATAGTATAAATATTTCAAACAATGCAAATTTTGTATTGATCAAATATTGATTGATTTCATAATATTGGTTAACTTTACAGGTCATTTAAAGTATATGATCAACATACAATATTATTATTATTGTGTAAGAAAAACATGTTTATATTCAAAAGTACATATCATAGATTTTGTAAAATTTCACTACATATTTAAAAATTAATTAAATATTAAATAATTTTAAATATTTCTAATTTTATAAAACACTTAAATTTTAAATTTAAAACTACAGAATGTCCCAAAAGGGTCAAGAATTAAACGTTCGGTAATTGTCTTTGCAAAGGATTTGCATCTTAAACTTTACAAAATTCAGCTTGTGCAAGAATGAAAACAGATCATCTTCAACGATTAAATTTTGCGATTTAAATGTTCGTGAGATTTCCAAACTTTGGAAATACCCTCACCTTTTTGGGACACTTTGTACAACAACTGTTTTTTTAATTTTATACTTAGTTTAAAAAGTTTGCATTTGCCTTAAAAATGGCTAACTTTGAATAGTTCTTAAGTAATTTACTTAAATAATATTAATAATTTTATTAGTTAGTTCTATGAGTTATCCAATTATTTTATTATATTTCCTTAGACTTCATATATTTATGCTTATAAAGTATTGATTGTTATTATAATAATTTTTTTAACTCAAATATTATTAATTTAAAAGTATACGCTCAAAGATAAATACTTTTAAAGTTATTGAACCTGTTTGAAATTAAGTAAATTTGCATTAATAAAAATTCTTAAACTTTTTGGCATAAAATAGACTTTTATAAGTAATTATAGTTTCAACTATTTTTACTTGTCATTAACAAATAAAAATTTGTAGTTAATATTTAAAAATTAATTCGATTAAGAAGTCTTTTTAAATTTAATATATAAAAAAACTCAGTTCAAACAAACTAAATAAAAACATATTCGTTAATATATAAACGACAATATAATGTAACAAAATAAAAATAAATTTGAATGAAATATTGTATATAATAAAATTTATTAAATTACAAAGTAAACATATAAATAGTTCCATAAAAGATTTCTTCATTGATTCAAGAAAATATAATATATGTTTGTATGTACATATATAGAAATCTATAAGATATTTTACATATATTTAAATAAGTATAGCTGTAAAACGTGTAATATCAAATCTTTATTCTTTATATGAAATACAATAGTTTCATACTTTTATCGTGTTTATTGCAAACACTTTTGGTCTTATTTTCATAACACTTTCCCAGAAAGCTTCTGATAGTTTTATAGTAAAAACAAGAAAACGATATGCGATACTATATGTGTAACTTTATGCTTCTATATTTGTATATGGGGTGCAATAGCATAACACAAATCTTTTTCAACGACTTATTTCGATCTGATACTAACACCAAATACTCTGGCCCATTTCCAAATCGGTTGTTTACAATCTTATACAATTATTTATATTTGATCATAAAAGAAATTGACTTGTTCTAGTTTTTCTTAGATAACTTACTTTATTAAGATATTTTAGATATTTTCGACACTGCATCATATTCTCCAAATATTGTTAATTTTAATTAATTTCATGAACTTTTGCGATTGTTTCAATTAGTGCCAACTAATTTATGCTATCCCAAATAAAATTAAAAATTATAACTTAACCTAATTTATTCTAACTCAAAATGTAAACTTATATACTTAATTATTAAATTTTTTAGTATTATCTTATTGTATATAAATTTTAAGATGTATAACTAAAAATGTAAGACTTTAGAGATAATTTTTGATTCAATTTAATGTAAAAAAGATTTTTTTCTATTCATTTCCCTGAAAAAATTCTGTAAACATTCTAAAACTATAATCTAAGATTCCTTTAAATAATCTAATGGGAAACTCGGCACAATAGGGGACAAATAAAATATAGTGCAAACAAAATCCAAAGCTTAAAGAAAGCTTTGCATATATAAGAGGGTTCTATAAGGCGCTACGAAACCAGTTAGTAAATTAGAAAATTAAAACGGTTAAACACATTATAAAATTATAATTTTAATATAAAGGGAAATTTATTTTTTAAAGATTTTCTTTAATGATAATGGAGCGGCAATGTAACATTTTGCGCAGACAAAGGAGAGCGCAAAATACCTACTTTGTATAGCGACTGTAGAAAAAATTTATTTATTTATTTGTTAACTGCTTAAAGATAGTCGTTTATCATGACTTATTCGTTTATATTTGTATATTTGTAGGCACCCGTAAATATATATATATATATAAATGCCGTGTTAATAATATGTCCTTTTGACATGAAATTTAACAGTTTTTCGGCAAATAAACATGAATAACTAATTCATGCAGAATACAAAACAAGAAAAAATCAATGTAAAAATCATAAATCGCAGATAATGCGTGTAACGTAATAAGTTATGAAAACAATACAAGGGATAAAACAATGCGGAACAAACATAAAAATCCAAAATGATATCAAACAAAAATACAGAATTATATCAGAGATTAACAACGATATCTGGCATATCCTATCGCTTTTGGTCGGAGTTGAAAGTCCGTTGCAGAGATTCAATGAATCATTTCGACAATATCGAGTTACAGGGAATCGACAGACGAGCTTTACTGTTCGATCTGTCAAGGTTTCCCACGAGTACCATGGTTTTATTTCATCAGTGGTGTACTTTTATAATTATTCTAATTTATAACTCAAAAAAAAAAAAAAATCACTTGAAAATTAGATTCTTTTAGCTATAATATATTTTAAATACATTATATATTTTATGCAATTTTACTACTAAAGTAAAGCATTCTCATATATTAACAATAGCTGGAAAAGAACAGCTAATTTTTTTAATAGTTAATTTAAAACGAATTTTTTATATATTGTTTGCAGCACAAATAAAACTATTAACCATGGAGGCCATAATAGATTGAAAAATATACATGAACTGGTTTTATACTTTAACTGTAACAAATATATAATAATATCGACTAATAATTTAAATTAAATGTTGCAAAAAAGAAGGAAAACATATTTAAATCATTTAGTTTAGTTTATTTGCTTACCTTTTATCTCTTTCTATATTCTCTTATTTAGAAGATCTTTTAAAGATGATCATAATTTTAGGAAAGAAAACCAATTATTTGTATAATTTAGTAAATTACAAAAGTTAAAGGCAGGAAAGGTTAAGGTTTTTTTTGACGCAGCTATTAAGTAAATAAAATAATTTGTATTAATACATAGTAGTTTTATTAATGATAAAAAAAAAAATAACGAATAAAAAAAAATGAGGAAGATATGTGCCAATAAATTAGATTTTCTTTTGAAAGTCTTTACTGATGTACTTATTAATTTTCGTCAAGCATTGTTTCAAAAAGCTAATAGGCAAGACATAACGTAGGCAATTTTTTTTAAATATAGAAATGACAGCTTTTAGAATAATAAACTCAAATTTTAAGTATAATTTTGAGTTTAAAAAATTTATAATTTATGAACATGGCATCCAATCAAGAAAATCTTTTGTCAAGTCTTAGATAAAATTATAAAAAAAAAGTGTTGTAAATATTAACAAAATAGGTTATAATAGATCTTGAGATATCATCTTCATCAGTTTGAAAAAAGTAATTTCGAAAAAACGCAAAAGCAAAAACAGTACAGCATCAGCGTCTTAAAATCAAATTTTCATTCTAATTGCTATAACTTCGGAAATAGTTTGAATTTTGAAATTTTTAAACATTCATAATATTTTTAAAAGTATAAATAATTACCTATAGCATAAAAAAATCGTTTTTTTGTAAATCCCAAGGTGGTGAACCATTCACGTATACTGCGCATGTTAAAAATCTCAACTTTAACTGCAAATATCTTACTTTACAAACCACAGATATCAATCAAATTGCACAAAAACGTCACTGTTACCTATATTAACATGTAGGGTTATTATAATTTTTACAATATTTTATATTAATTACAGGTATTTAATTTGTGCAAAATAAAATTATTCTCGTGGAAAGACTATAAAAAATTATAATAATAAGACTTATTAATAGTAGGCTACAGTATTTTAAAAGTACAAACATATAAATAATTTAAATTGATACTTTTAAATAACAAAGTTTTATTTTACATGTAAGATAAGAAAAAATATTTAATTATTTTTTAATTCAAAAGGAATTTTTACTCATTTAAAATATATTATAAGGTACAACATAATAATAAAGGAAACATACTTTATTTAATTTATGCAGATATGCAAAACTGAATATGTAATTTATAATAATAAAAATAATAAAGTTGTGTGTATATTAAAGTAATAATGTACACTTAAAATAAGAAGAAAAAAAAGTTCATTGAACAAGGCAAACATTTTCTCATATTTACATTAAAATTCTCAAGCCTCCCACTTATATTTCCTTCAAATGTTCTAATATCACGCTATATACTTAAACATACAATATAACGTTACAAACATCAATAACACAAATACAACAAAATGAAAAACACTAGTTCCGCCACTGTTGAACATCAATCGAGCACCAGAAAATGCATATTCGCGCTCAGATACGAAAGCTACAATCAAACAACTATATTTGAACGTGGCCAATAACATGTAATGACTTTATCATCAGAGTTGCGGTTATTCCGCGCAGATTATTGGTTAACCGCACGTACACCGTGCCGTCACGACACACGTTGTTTTGCGTTATGTTTTGTTTTGTTCTGTTTTGTTTTGTATGTGTGTGTATTTATTATTATTGTAGTCAAATTGCTCAAGGCGGAGCCGAAAAACGCGAAATTAAAGTTTTGTAGGTATAAATCTCCTTTAAGAAAAAAATATATTCGTTTGCGAAATTGCTTATTTAAGAATATATTAGTTTTTTATGTATATCATTATTATTTTTTTATTCATTTACATAATATTAGTGTCATGTCAGACATATTTACAACTTTGGAAATGAAAGATATCAGACATATTTTTAATAAACGCTATAATAAATAATTGTACTAGTTTTTAGAGAACATAAATGTAATATAGTCTTGTATAGAAGAAATTAGTACAGAGTTTCTTAAGATAAAGATTGTTACGATTATTTTTATTTTACCCTTAAAATTCATTACATTTAAAACTAAAATTTTTCTTTTTGTACTCATGCATTGAAAAGTGTTGATTTGCGTTACCTTAGCAACATCCGAAATTTCTATTTTCCGCATTGTAACCAGATTAGCGTACAGGAAATTTCGCAAAAAGCACTCCTATATCTAAGGTATCTATTAAAAAACTGTATTTATAATNTCGTTCCCGCACTTGTTATGTAAATAACTATTTTAATTCTTGAGAGATGTTTATTATATCGACTATTTTTTTTAAATGTTACCTAAATTGAAGTTTTTGTTGTTGCTTGTTGTGTACTAAATTGAAGAAAATACTATCTAAACTCTAGTTAGAGTCATGTAGCAAAGACTATAACATTATTGCTGAAATTCAACCGAGATTTTGTTACTGAATTTGAAGCTATTGAAGTAAAATGTTTAATAAATTATTACCTTGAAGAATAAAAAATAAATTGGTCAACAGTTTTTAAGTATTAAATAACAATCGAATCATTTGGATTTTTTTCTATATTGTTGCACGTATTTTAATTATTACTACAAATTTTTTTGAAGTAAAAATATAAATATTTGCAGTCTTTGTAGCCTTCGGCGTCAGACATCTCTATAAAAGGCACCTCTATGGGTGCCAGTTGCGATATCAGTAGTTAAACAAGGTAGATCAAAATAGTTTAGATTTTCTTAAATTATATTAGATTGCCTATCGCGAAGTATAGAAATTTTTGGAAATTCATAAAATAGCAGCAATGGCGGCACTTTGAAAAAGTGAAAATTTTTATTAATATGTTTATAAAAAATAGAAAAATTAAAATATAAAAAAATCCTATGCTTTACAATAGCAAAAAACAATTTTACATATTGCCGATTAAGATTAAAGTGGCACCCAGTGATTTCGGGATAAAAGCGTTTAAAATTTTCGGTACTGTAATTAACGTATTATACGGCTTCCACAATTCTTCTTGTATCTTTGCAATGACTTCGAATATCAATAAATTCTTTTAGAGGGTCATTTAGAGTGAGGTCCCATCTTAACTCCTATTAAATATGTTAGAATAGTCCAAACTAAAATTTTACGTTATAAGAAATAATAAAGAAATATGTATGTACATATATAGCAATATTTCATTGCAATATTAAATATTTTATTTCAATAAATTATTAAATTAAATTCTTGATCAAAATTTAAAATAGTAAGTTTCTATGAAAAGCGACTTGAATTCATGAAAAATAAACATCGAAAAACAACCAATCTATACATTACTTGTGAAAAATCCTGTTTTCCTGGAATCGTCTTCATGTTATATCGAACCATATATATGTTTTGTTTTGTGTGCAAGGTACGACAAGTTTATTCGTTCGTAAACTACGCTCATGGGATAGTATTTTTGCTTTGCAAAAAGAATCAACTTATGTGTTGAAAAACTTGTCTACATTATTATTTTATAAATTGCATTTGCTGTTGATTCTTTTATTTTATTTTGTGGTTTATTCTCTACTTCTAAGTGCAGACTTGTATATAAACAACGTGTTATTTGGTTAGTACAGCCCCATATTTCGATTATTTTAAACATAACCTAATAATGCACCCTGTTTTGTTAAAAAATTAAAATTTAATTTTAATTGTACAATTAAATTAAATGAAATCCAAGATAAAATAATTATATTTTGAAAAATGTAATGTTCTTTTAAATTATAAATTCACAACAATTAAAAATTCACCGTGCACAATGGTGGTAGGTCACAGCGGTTGAAATTCACATCACCAGTTTTGAAAACAAGAGAACGAGGGCCGATGGCGAGGGATAAACATGACAGGAACATTACAAGTTTACGTGATGGTTGATGGAAATTGCTCGCGTGTTCCTGGTTGCCGCTTCCGTTTTCATTCGTATAATGCGATTATTTAAAACTTTTTCAGAACTTACACTTTAAATTTTAGTTCAAATGTACTACGGCGAAAGGGTTACGTTAAATTAATATTTTGGAAGTCTGGCTTTGCTCTGTTGGTTGTGTTGTACAGTCCGAAAACCCGCGTGACTGCTAGATTGAATTTCAAACTAAGATTATTATTATTAATATGATTTTGATATTTATTTTTGCGAACTGTGTATATTATGTCACATAGTTTGAAGATTTGCTAAATTTTTATTTTAATATTTATGAAACAAAATATGAACCCATTTGAACTTTAGAATTATACATAAATAAAAGACAATTGATTAACAAATTGTTTTTAAAACAGTTAACTTTAAGATCTTTCGTTTTTAAATTAACAATTTGTTTTAAAACGAAGTTTTGCTCCTAGCGACTTAAACGATTTTATCAAAATTCTAATATATCATAGTAGAATGAAACAAATTATTCTTACATAAGATATAAGAATTCTTGTATGATTTTTATTCACAGAATAGTAACATCCTGAGGAACTGTGCAGTATTATTATGCACTAGTGTTTAATAAGATAATATGAAGTTTATATTATCTTATAACGCATAATTTCAAAGTGGCGATATATGGTAGCTATTTTTTAATTATTAAAATACAAATCTGTCAAATCAATTCTTTAATTTGGTTATGTTTTTTTTAACTAAATTTAATTTTTAGTATTAGAGAAAGTAGTCTGAAACATGTTTAGAATGGTTATTTTGTTCTAGTGGATTACACTTAATTCCAAACTTATTACAGAATATACTATTCTTGAGTAAGTTCTTCAGAAATATAGTTTTATTACTTTTTGACCTTTTGATCACAGAGTGAATTTAACTTAATTAGTTTTAAGAAATAATGAAACTTTGGTGAACATTTTTATATTGACTAAAAGCGGTCCAAATTTTTCATGTTTATAACTGTACAAACACAATAATAAAAACAGCAAGATATCATAAGAAATAAAATAATTAATATAGCTAATATGTTACCTAAATGTGCAATAATTCAGATATTATAAATGAGTCTTAGGGTCAAGAAGTCAAGCAGCGAGTCATAAGGGCGCCCTTACAGGAAGGGAATGTCGGTAGCGTGACGCTCACCATGTTGCCGTTTGTATTTTGTCACGAAAACAATAGCCAACTTCGATAAGAATTTGTTTTCTGTGTTAATACTTTTATTACATGTGAAATATACGAACAGTTGAAAGCTTATCCAAATAAATTTTAGTTAGTAACTTCGTGTTTTACTTGTTACTTTCTAAAAGAAATTTTTTTATGCCTAGTTCATATAATTTATGGTCATTACCTTGGGTGATTAATTAAAGAAATGACAAAATATGTGTTGATTTATAATGGATATAACAACGATAAACCTTTGACGCCTTTTAACATTATTGAATTCATTCTTTATTGTAATTGAATCATTTATATGTTAATTGAAATCTGGCATTTGTCATTTTTATTTCGGTTAATATATTGGAAACTATTAATTTAACACAGTGTTTATGATATATTTTTGCAACATTCTGAAATTGTTTAAGAAATTTTAAATTTGTTAGTTCATTTAAGACAAATATGATATGGATTAATAATTTTTTTATAGATTAAGTATATAAAATTGAAACAATATACATTTCTTATATTTTACAATTAAAACCATAACATTCAAAATTGCCAAAAAAATTGTTTTATAATATTAATAAGAAACGAAATTTCATGAAAAATTATAAAAAAAATTTTCTTTTTGTTTTATTTTAACTATAATTTTTAGAAAGAATTTAAAATGGAATTTGTAAAAAGTTCAAAGTCTTTGCTTCGGTGACAGTACGTAAATATAGGGCCGTCACTAGCTTTTTGTGGGGCCTGGGCAAGACTTTGAAATTGCCCCCCTCCCTTAATATAAAAAAAACCTCCCATGCATATTCGATAGTAAGTTTGGTAACAGTCGTAATAAATAAACACAAAATAATTATCCTTTTTTTGACAGACCTTTCTGGTTCTCCTTTTTGATCTGGATCCTGGGCAAGTATCCCTGTTGCCCTTGCTTAATTACGGCCCTGGTTCTCAAGATCCTGTTCTTTTATATTTTTAAAGTTTGGTAACAGTCCTAATAAATAAACACAAAATAATTATTCTTTCAATTGTTTCTACCCGACATTTCAATTTCATTTTATATTTATGAAAATCAATAAATTGAAGCATCATAAATTTATTTCATTTGTATTTTTCTTGCCTTTTTCCGCAAATACATCAATTAAATCATTAAGAAAATAATTAAGATAATTTTTTTTTGAGAGGTCTTTCTGGGTCTCCTTCAATCTGGGCCCTGGGCAGGTGCCCCTGTTGCCCCTGTCTAGTTACGGCCCTGAATAAATATATTCTATATTTAATCTTAGAATTACAAACTATGGGTGTTCTGATGGTGCATAAACCCATCTAAGTATTCTTACATTTGGAACATATAAAGACATTTTATAAATAAATCTCAAATTGGAAATTTGATTTTATGGGCTTCAGATTTCAAGTTTATTTATATTTATTACTTCAGAAAAAAAAAAAATAAAAAAAAAGCAGACCTTTATTTATTATAATTAACTATCAATTTTGATTTGACTATCTTTTGGATTTTCATTCAAAATTTTATTTACATTACTTAAATACATTCAAACGAAATAGCAAAGTAAGCAAAGTAGTTTTTTACTTAAAATAAATTATGAGTAGCCAAATTTATTTCTTTTAACTGAAATCTGAACCCAAATTATTAATTTATTAATATTATTTAAAATATTTAATAAAAATAAAAGTATTCGTTCTCCGCAGAATCTTAAAAAATATTTTTGCATAATTCATAAGTAGGAGAATCCATTCTAAAAGTCAAACTTTTTCTTAATTAGATGCCAATTATTTTTATAAGTAACGATTTATATTTTTTCTTTATGCTTAGTGTTTTAAGAAGGTTGAGTGCATTTTATTTTAAACGAATTTTCTAAGTTTAAGATTTGAATATTAGTATATAAGTATGAAAACGATCCAACGTCTAGCTTCTTAAGAAAATAGTTTTAAATATGATGTTTTTAAAGTTCATAAATACAGACTCTTATGACTGATAAGCTACAGTCATGACAATTTTTATTATTTTCACTATTAATCTTCTAAGTTTAAGAAATAAAAAACCACATGTAATAAACTTCAATAATTGTAAAACATTATAGGAATTTAACAATATATTGTTATCTTTGTAATTATTTTAATAATTGAAGTTGAACTTTTTTTAATCTCATTTATCGACAGTGATACAAAATTACTGAAAGTTTGGTATATGAGTCAAAAAGAAAGAAGTCATTTCACTACATTCTTTTATTTAATAAGCAACAATTTTTAATTTATTAACTTGTGATATTATAATAAATTATAACCATTAGAAGAATAATGTTAACAAAAAAATTCCAACATTACTTTGACTAGTTTCGCTGAAATCTCCTTAAAATTTTAAAGTAAAATTTTAAAAATGTGTATTCTTACATATTAGATAAGAGAACAATTTTGTAAATTTGAAACATATATCGTTTGGATTCGAATGGTTATAAATAACAAAGTCAACACTATTGCAAACTGTGAATGCGTAATCGGAGTTAAAAGCATGACTAATATAAGACTAATTGTAAATCGATAAATTCAATACAAGGGGAAAGTTTGTAATAGCTCAAATGATTATTAAAAAATATTAGTAACAACAAAACTACAACACTTGTTCCATTGTTAAAACGACTAAAAACATGACAATAAACATCTGTTTCCGAATCTCACGTGTCATTGATGGCTTCCGTAGAAGTTAAGTGATGCGATATGTATTAGGCATGGTAATTTATGTCGGAAGCGATATTAGCCAAATGTCACGTGCACAGAGCCCATTGCAGGAAACGGTGAACAGGGCTGAAGGCTGAAGGGTAGAAATTAATATCAACGTTGGTTTAGTTGAACCACCATCACTGCTACCCCTGTACGATTCGACGACAAGTAAAGCTTCTGCAAACTTTGATTTCTAGGAATTTATTAGTAGAAAAACAGAATTGATTGCGGTAATATCGTGACTCTGTTCAATTTCGTCGCGGTATTATGAAAGATGGTCGGATTCACACATTAAAGATGGATCATTTCCATTTGACGGTTTCCAACTTGTTTTAATCAAATTGCGCGGTATTAATTAGAATTACGATTATTACAGTTTTTGTTGCAATGTGCTTCAATCAAATTCCATTTGAAATTTCTTATTTCAAACTAATTTGAAGATTTCTGAATAATTACTGTAAAAAATGAATTTCTTCAATTAACGATATCACACTTAATTATTTCACCTTTTTGTCTATTTCAACGTTTTCCAGCATTTTAAGATATTATACTATTTGAATTTTACATATTTGCAGATAGTATAAAAGCTAAAATACAAATAAAATAACATATATTTTAAGTAAATTGAGTTCCAATGTCATTTAATTTTAAAATTATAATGATAAAAAAGGGTTAAATTTTAATAGCTTGGAAGGGCGAGGGGGTGTTAATAAGGGTCTGTTTTCTCTTTTATGATATAAGAAATATTTTTTTAAAAATCAACACGTGGATCATTTAAAAATCCTTCGTGGGTTAATGCCTGACCCGCAGATCATAAGTTCGCCACCACTGTTATATAAGGGTTGTTACCATGTTCGTTATATAAAAAATCCGTTGTAAAAAGATGGTTTCATGTATACACTTGTTAATTTTAAAACTTCTAGCAAAATAGATATTCTGGTTGTAGTCGGATTCACGTAAGAAAAGCATTCTAATCTTTGCAGTATATTAACTAAGTTCAGACATGTGTTTAATGTAGCTTTCATATTTTTCCCAACACATTTCGTTGCGTATATAAAACCTAACGTATGTGAATAATTAATTCAGACAGTTATTTTTGCTATTATCCTTATCATCTTCTTAACACTTAGTTGACTAACTTCTCAATAAGTGAAATACGTTGCAACTTTATTCGAAAAATTATTTCTGTAGTGTATTCAGGTTTTGTTTACATTAGCTAATTCTTTACAAAACATTTGAGTATATAGCAACAACGATTGTTTTGGAACACATAAAATGTTTCAGATCGCGGAGCGGTATCATGTAAACGTACACTGATTACACAATAACATTGTTTCGTGGCGGCAACTATACATTCGCATCACTTTCAATTTATAATTTCCCAGTTTAATTTTATTACCTCAACAGACAATGTAAACGCAGTGACGTGTCGCATCACATTGGAATACTTTTCTTACATGAATACGACTGTAGATAAAGGGATAAGTAAATTTTAAAAGTAATATTTCAATAGTATTTATAGATAAATATAAATATCCTAACCGAAATTCGATAATATTTAATATCTTTAACTTACAAAAAGCACATTATTTTACTTACAATAAGTTTTACGTACTTCATAAATTTCAATTTACCAAGCCAAAAAAAAAAAGTGTTTATTACAAATAGTATGAAAAAGCATTTGTTTTTAATTTAAAATAGTTTGAAAAAGGAAAATATTTTATGTTTTAATTTTAATTTATAAAAATGAATCCTCTCATGACTCAATCTTTTAAATATAATATGTATTACTATTTTATTTTGCATAAATTGTTAATATTTTAACGAACAAACTACGTTGTATTAATTAAAACGTAGCAATTAAAATGGAAAAATAATTATAATTGGAGCTACGTTTAAAAAATGTAATTTAAAATATAAATAACTCGAATGTAATATACATGAATAATATTTTACTCGTAATTTGTTAAAATACTTGTAGTGTAAAAAAGTACATGTACCACAGTTCAGCACTTGAGCAAACTTCGTTACAACTGGGGTGTCAATTCATCTTGAAATGTAAGTTGCGGTTCGCGATTCAAACTAACCAAAAGTTCTGGTGTACTTTCGCGCCGGAATGGGAATTCGACATACACTTGTACAGCAATGCTGGCAATGCTGAAGCAGAGCTCCAGTGTTCCGGGATGGGTCTTTAGCTTTCTCATAAATATATACGGTAGCAATAGTGATCGTTCGAAACAGATGTAACAAACGACTGCGTCATGCTTCGACCATTATTTCAGTCACTTTTTATTGGGTTCTGTTGTCGTCGGAAAATAAACCGACGTAAATGCTTAAGACGCTGATACATCCGAATGGATTTCTTGTTTAAACTTGTATCAATGTTTACTTTAAATCATGATCTTTAATATTGTGCTCGAAGTTATGATTAATATATTTTGATTTGCTTTACCAACGGAACATGTGCAATATCACTTAGTAACAACTTCATTAACTATTCAATTTATTACCATAATGCAGATTATTAACATTTTAATAGCGTGGAAGTTTCGAATAATAATTATGTCGGTTACGAGAATGTTTAAAGCAGTAATTCCAATTAGAACAGATATCTCATACTATTTTAGATATATGCAATTATATGGCAATAATTAAACAATTATTTATTATAGTTATTTAATATATATATATATATATATATATATATATATTAATATTTACTTTATTTAAATATGAAAACATAATGTAGTTCAACGAATCGAGTGTTTTTTATATATATATATATATATATATATATATATATATATATATATATATATATATATATATATATATATATATATATATATATATATATATATATATATATATATATATATATATATATATATATATATATATATATATATATATATATATATATATATATATATATATATATATATATATATATATATATATATATATATATATATATATATATATATATATATATATATATATATATATATATATATATATATATATATATATATATATATATATATATATATATATATATATATATATATATATATATATATATATATATATATATATATATATATATATATATATATATATATATATATATATATATATATATATATATATATATATATATATATATATNAATTTACGTATAGAATACATTCACTACAATCATTTTTGTTTATTTCAAATTCAGCTCGGCTTGAAACGTGTACGCTGGAAGAGCTAAATTCAGTGATAAGATTTTTGCTATCTGAAGTTTTAAAGCGGGTGAAAATGTACTCAAAAATATTAAATAATATGTTAAAAAATATTTAATTTTCAATAACGTGTGTAATTAGTTGCTTAAAACAGTTTAATTTGGTCAAAACAATTTTCACTAATTTTCTTTGCTCTGGACGATCGCGCTGAAAACCGCAAATTTCAAATGTAGGCGAGTCAAAATTTCCCAAATTTGTATAATATCAGTGTTTGGACTATGCATTTCATTATTCATGACATGCTGAATTATCGCAAAATTTGTTCGAGATGAATTCTAAGACACAAGTTTATAGAAACACTCGAATTCGCATTTGTTTTGAGCTGGTTTGGAAGGTGTTACTATATTCTTCTTACAGCCCAAACTTTTTCTAGTCCTATTTTTATTAATAAGTCTGACGACAACAAAGCTGTCATGGTATTACATGTCGTTCAAAAAATAAGGTAGACTTCTACGCTACGAAATTCAGAAAAGTAACAGAAGGATGAAATTTGTGTCTAAAGATTGTTAAAGCCGTTGTTAAAAAATTGTGTAAATTTCATTGTCATTGTATAAATCGTTTTTTATCGACAATAATTAGTCTCGTTAATTATTTACCGTCCCTCTTGGATCTGCTGTAAAATAAACAAAAGTTTACTTGAAGATATTAATAAAAAAATAATATATCATGCTTGTAAATAGACTTTTATTAAATTCCAATTCAAAGAAATTTATTACTAATTAATAAAATATAAATGAAATTTTGCACTGTAACGTGCTTTTTGTACATGTATATAGAAATATTATCTTAAAAGAATATATTCTTAGATGTTTCCTTTTAATAATTCTATACCGAGAAAATGTAATTCATTAAAGTTAATACTCTATATAAACGAAAAACTTACAATTTGTTGATATCAAAGAAATGAAAGTAAGATGGAAAATTAAATGGAAAAACGTTTTTATAACGGTGTGAAACAATATCTTTTGCCCCTAAACAAAAAGCCATCATATCGTATAGAGCAAAACTCCTCGCCATATACTGAATTATGCAGATCAGAATCATTTGGAAACAGACGGCTATTTTATATTTTAAATTCATACATAAATGTATTTGCTGTTGGAATATAACTGATGTAAATTCATGTGCGGTTATATTTGCGGTGATATTTGGTAAACATGCCGGTTTATCTCTCTTCCTGAATACTTACCATTTGTGTGTTCGTGTTGTCAGCGCGTAATTTTTTGCTCTAATGTTTAAAATAAAAATATTTTTACTATTCTTATCGTTTTTAGTGTTATAAATAATTTATAGGATATTTATTTTATGTTTGATCCACTTTGTAATTAATAATTGCTGTTTCTATTAACCAATCTTTATAAAATTCACATATCAATTAGTTTATTCGGGAAACTTCAAAGAGCTGCCATTAATAAATAATTCTGAATTGTTTGCTAGACGTTGTATATAATTTACATTTATTTTGGTTGCAATTACATGGTATTTAATTTTTTTTTATTGTTCTCACAAATATTTACGTATTTTGAAATAGTTAAACTCATTGGAAACAGAAATAAATTAAATTATATGGTAAATATATGTGATAATTTAATTTTCTATTTTTAACCAAAAATTTCAGTTTGTAATTAAATAGTAATGACAGATAGATTAAAATATATAATATCTATGAATAAATCAATTATTATTTAATAATTGGCTTTATTTTTTAGATATACATTGAATATATTTATAATTTTTTCAAAATATAAGGCGTTTTGGAAAAAATGAAATATTTTAACTACCATATTAATATAATCCGTTAATATAAACGTAAGTAACACGTATTATTTGCACCGAAACTAACATCTTAAAATAAATACACGTAATTATAAAATTATTTATAAACATCTTATCTTTATTTGACAACAAATATTTATATTACACCGAACAAAAGCAAAATACTATTTTCTCAAACAATGAAACATTAAACAAAACATTGTTAAATACAAACATATAGTAAATAAAATATATATATATATCAAGAATTCAAGCCGTTTTTAATTGTTAATGTAAATTAATTAAAATAAAAAAAGAAAAATAA
>CM008235.1:4607278-4642977 GCA_002278615.1 Pogonus chalceus
TATATATTTTTTTTTTTTATATATATATATATATATATATATATATATATATATATATATATATATATATATATATATATATATAGTAGTAATTTTTATAACGACATTGCTCATAACGTCGAATCGGTTGTAACAACCGAATTAGTGTTATTTGTTTATTTGTTCTCTGTTAAAAATTATACTACAGTTTATATATAATTGTTGCAGAAGAATGATTTTTTTTATTGCTGCCTATTGTGCTCTAATGTATAAAGAAATTCTAACTAGGTATAATCTTACTTTTCTTTCTACATTCTTATACAATTAATCATACTCAAGGCCGGTGCTAAGAACTGCAGGGCCTAATTAGAAAATTGTTAGCGGGTAGTTAATTCTTATTAGAATACAGGAAAATTATCAAACGGTATCTCTGGCGCGGGCCGTCTTTAAGCCGTGAGGCTCATTTTAATCAAATTCGTTAAATAGGCACAAAACTAAGTTTGTTCTATAGAACTATTACTTTTTTATATAGGTCAAACTAAAAGAAAAATTATAACAAGATTTAAAATAAAAAACATATTTATCATTTTACAAATAAGAACATTTTCAAATCTGCTCTTGCTTTTCATAATCTCCACACTGGCTATTAATTTATTATTGAAAATTGTAGTCAAAAATATAATTTAAAATATGTTAGAATTTATTTACATAAAAATACTGCAACTATCAAATTAAAACAGATTTAACCCCTTTAGATAATTCATTATTAAAATTCATAAAACCCTTAAATTTATTTTAATAAATTTTCGATAATTTCCGCAAAATATGCAATATTGATAAGTAGTAATAGAAAGATAGATATATGTAAATTTTTACGAACGCTACTGATCCCAGCAATTTATTAACAGTGTAGAACCGGTGCTGGGCAAAGGTAGATGCCAGTCATGTAGCACCTGCACATTCCTAATAACAGGGTAGCGCGTTCAACGTCTCTATTCGCCGTATCCTTGGCTGGCTGTTACCCTATTATTAATGAAATTGTGTTATTTTTTTAATAACTATATTACAAAAGGCTTCTTTGATTTGAGTCCGCGCGCGCCCAGTATAAAAAACCGGCTGTTATTAACCTAACTAGTGACTAGAGTTTTTTCTTACCGAATCTTGTTAGTAATACAGCTGCCTAAATGATCCAGTAGGCTGGATTATATTACGTTTATGTTACGTTACGTGACGATCGCAGAATGTAACCAGTTATTACTTGAAGAGTTCACTGATCTATACGTGAAAATTCGTAAGGGAAAATGTAAAAACATTTTTCAGAATTATTTTAATGGACTGTTGCCATAGTATATATACGCTTCGTTTGACCTGCTGAACTTTTCTCAGGCGCTGCGCTAACAATTTGTGTTTTTAGCTTGAAACCATTTTAATTTCTTCTTCTTTGCCTTAAAGCAACATCTTTTATTTATTTATTATTATTTGAATCGTTTCTATAATTGATGAATAATAAAAAACTTAATTTTTGATGTTTTGCTTTTTATTTTAATAATCTTCTTCGAGCATACATATTATATATGGTCGATAGCATTAACTAACTTGATTTTTGAGTAGTTTTATCTTTAACTTTTAAATGAGAATTTGATATAAATAAAAGTGAATATTTAAGCTTTCCGTACTATATTTTGAAATGATAGAATTTTATTATATTATCAAAAGTAATTGATATGTCGATGAATAAATTTGTTGAGATGAAATTTTGAAAACATATAGAGAATCTTGTTATTTAAATGATTCAATATACATTATTTAGAGTCGTAATAAAATTATATCCTTGCATCGTTCGTTCTTCCAGCTGAACAATCCTGGAAAAGTGCGTCGCATCCTTTTCGTAGCCGTCTCCACTTTGGAGTTTTCGTACAGTCTCCAGAGCTTGAACTAATGATGGTGCCCTTTGAACTGAGCACAAAAGGGGCGCTAGTATCTTTTACCGTTTGCTACGTAAACAGAATCTGCTTTAATCGCATTTCGGGTGTGAATTTGACAAAATTGTCTGTCGGGCTTTTTTCTGCTCTGCGTTGTGTGTAATGCTCGCTGTGTATATGACATTAAACTTTGTTATATGAATGAGGGTGGGACGGCGACATCTGCTGTTCTATCTATCTGCTTTTACTTCTTTCTGCGTTAATGGTTCTGCATGCAAAACAGACTTTCAAATATTTCATGTATATCTTTTGCTACATCACTATGAGGCCTCTTCACCATATCGCTTATTTTTATTTTTAATTCAACCGTTTACACTGTGGGGTCTTTTTTAAGAGTAACACTTTTATCAATTTATTCCACTTTCTTAATACTTTCAATTTATGCTGTAATTATATTAGTGTTCAGATAAATATTTAAATACAAAAGTTGTTCAGACTGTAAATTTGTATTCAATGGACATTTTTAATGATATACGACGATCATGTCACGAAATATAGGTAAATTAAAATTTTCACCTTTAAACAGTTTATAGAGTGCCATGCAAAATAAAACAAATAACTTCTTAACACCGTGTGTTCCTTTAATTGTTGTTTTCATATAAGGAAGATTAAAATAATGGAGACTTACATCGAAATAAAATGAATTCAGTAGAAAAAATATTAATTGTTAAATGTAGCTTAAAATTTATAACATCTAAAAAAAATTCAAATAAGAAATGTTATCGATATTCTATTAAATTCATTTTTAATTATAAAGACAAGATTACAAATAAATTCATAAATGCAAGAACTGAGATAATGTCTCTTAAATTAAAGTTATATGTTTTTTTTTGCATGGTACTCTGTAAACTGCTTAAAGATAGACATTTTGCCTCTGTATCTTGTGACAGGATCTTCGTATATTATTAAAAAGAGGTTTATTAAATGTATATTTTAGTTTTGAACAACTTGTGTATTTAAATATTTGACTTTACATTATAAGTGCAAAATTAACGGCGTAATGCAAATTTTACTGTTGAATTTTCTGTATAACAAAAAAAGTAAACACTCTGTATAATATTATACAATATATTTGATTGATTTCATGGTTAGCTTCTGTACCCGAGTATAATACTCATTTTTATTTCATATCATAAGTTAATAGAGTTAAATAGTTTATTAGTTATTATTAAAATTGAGAAAATGATGTATTGTTTATGTAATAAAACTGAATAACAATGAATTTTTTGTCGTAATGGTTGTAAAAATGATGTCCGAGATTTCATTTTGAAGAAATAGAGAAAAATATTGATGTTTAGTTAAAATACATGTGTATAAATGATTATATGCATATGAAAATAAGCAACACGTCAAAAGATATAATAGACTCACATATAACGCGAATTTCTATAAAAAGCTAAAGATAATAACGTACAAGAAATCAGTAGTTACTTTTATTAAAGAATTAAAATTGCTTTATTTAAACATTAGCGAGTTTTTTGCATCTTTATCAGCTATTAAAAAAATCAAATGCATGTATATGCCATTCATTTTTAAATTATTTTCCTATAAAATAATAGTTGTTGGAACAATAATTATGTAATAAAAAAAAATTTTGTTGAGCGCGATTTTATAAATTAAAACACAATTAAATGTTCTTATATTTTATTTTAAGTATAAAGAATGTATTTCAACTACAAAATAGTCATCTTTAGTTGTAACCTAAATAAGCTGAATCAATCTTTAAATTAATTTTAAAATAATTTCACGTTAACTTAGAAAAGGTAAAAACTATAAATATATTACAAGTTCCATTGTTTCTTAATTAAATTGGTGAATTTATTAGATTTCATTAAGTTGAAAATGTATATTGATTTAAGTCAAAATTTAATATTCTTTGTTTGAATTATGAACGATAGTTTGTGTTACCTTTCAAATTCTGCAAATATAAACATAGATTCTCATAAATTATAAATTAATTTTATATTTTATATGAAATAAAATTTAATTTATGACTAGTAAATATTATATAAGTAAATATATTCAGGGGTTTTGATATACACATTATATACGTATAGCATATTTCACATTTAACACACACGCCCATAGCAATAAATACAGTAACATATAATAAAGCATAGTTCACACAAAAGTATGAAACTGACAACCACGAACCCTCTATTGACAAGGCACGTGTTCATACCTTACCCCCGCCCAACATCAATGCCATAATAGTGGGTTAGTTACTCCAAATGAACCGTCTGCACGAAGATTATGTTTTTGTGCACATTTACCTTCCGTTTCTGTTGGCCATTATCGCATCCAGGAGGCCATGAAAACGTTTGATGTTTATCAATTATCCCATATAGTGGACCGTGATTATGTCTAGCGAATAAATAGGTATCACGACTACGGAATACTGAGTACATGTGTCTGAATATATACATATAAGTGTACAAATGGATAATATCACCCTTGTGTTGCATTTTAACTATGTATTTTTCGATATTTCTGTTGATTTTGCGATAACAATAACTGAATTTGTTGTATTTGAGGGGTTTTCCTGATATTGTGATTATGAACTTATGAGAATTGACGGATTTAGCGATTATTAGATTAATATTTATTTTGTTAAGCTCGTTATAAGGATGCATAAAAGATAGGGATTATTTTATATTATTTGATGACAGCATTATTAAATATTTCAAAAAAATAGTATAAGTATATTTAACTTTAAAATATTCTTAAAGATTGAATATGTAAAGAATTAATTAAAAAATAATTAAATATAAAAGTTAATTAATAAATAATGAAATATGAAATCTCAACAAGAATTTGTTAATTATATAAAAAGTTTTGGGATTTTAATTGCAGGAAAACTTGAACTATTTTAATATCTTTAATATTTTTTAATTCTAATTATGTCTNAGAATTAATTAAAAAATAATTAAATATAAAAGTTAATTAATAAATAATGAAATATGAAATCTCAACAAGAATTTGTTAATTATATAAAAAGTTTTGGGATTTTAATTGCAGGAAAACTTGAACTATTTTAATATTATAAATTTGTTTAGTAAAAAGTTTGTCCAATTATTTTCTTTACTTTAACTACTAATTCTCTATTATCAGGAGTTATTATAAACAAAATTAAAATTATATAGATGTTTAATTATTTCATTTGTTTAATTTTAAACTTGTCGAGACATAATTAGAATTAAAGAATATTTAAGATATTAATTGAAATTAACCTACTGTAAAATCTGCAATGTTTGTATGATACGAGAATTTATTGGAATGTATATAATAACTGAATAATTTGTTAAGAGGGGCAAATACTTTTAGAACTATAAGAAATATGGTTTCTTTTTCCACAAAATGTTAGTTTAATATGTTAAGAATATTACACTAAAATATTAAAACAAAATTCAAAGTACTTTTGATGTTATGGTCTATGAAGCTTACACCCTTACGCTTGGCATTTGAGCGCTACCTAAATTTTAAACGCGTTTTTCTCAAAAATGAGTGATAATTCGAAAACTTTTTGAGCGATTTCGTTTTAATTTTTTACATATCTAAAAAACTACCATTATTTGCCCTTGTTAATTTTTTTTTTAAAAAACACTTATTTTTTTTTATATTTTTAAAACAAAAATCACTGAAAAAAATATATCAAAATTTAAAATAAGACTTTGAGCATCTCAGTTTTGAACTTCTGGTTTTTTTTTCTAATTTTTTTGGTTTATGTACAAATTATAATAATAATAATAATAAAAAATTGTTTGTTTTATGTAAAACCCACGGGATTACAGTTCAAGTCAGGTAACTACTCCCGACCTGTCTTTCTCGGAAAGCATCTCTGCCATCCTTCATAATTTTGTAGAAAAAAAATATTGTAAAATTTAAAAGATCAANATGATAAACAATTCAATAAAATGAAAATATTTTAAGGTATATTTAGTTGAAGATTGGAAACAAATAAAATTAAGCGAAGCAAATTTACCATTTTTCATTTGAATGCAAAATCCTGTACCTTATATTCATCTTATTCTCTTATCTGAGATTTTCTCTTCTAACAGCATTATCTCTTACTAGGTTATTCATTATCTCACGTAGATAGGGAGGTAAGTAAGTATGTACATAACTTTATTTCATTATCATTGAAGCTTAAATTTACTTAAAACATGGTACAAGCTGAAATCTCGCACAAGGCACAAAAGCTATCCTAACACATTCTCACTTAAAATCTGTATATCATTCTGACATAAGACGTATGTTGTCTATTATAATAAAGATCTATTATAATAATGAACATCTCTTATAATAATGAAGATATCCAGGAACAAAGCATATCATTTGAATAAATCAAAAATTATTACTCATATCATGAAAAGACGAGTTCTACCATTAAGCACAAGTGATCTAATTAAACTGCGGCCTTGATCATATCCCTAAGGAACTCCTCCCCTTGGGTTATCGTTTCCTGGTTGTGTAGGGTTCGGAGGGTTGACGCGTCGCTACCACCCTCCACGGATAACATGATTCTTTTTCAGTGACAGCTGGCTAAAAAATGTCCCCTTATCTGTTCCTCCATTCACTTCCATGTAAAACCTTCGAATTTCACCCTTATTTATTTATAACATACTGAAATGAAAATATTTATCGTATATAAATATAGTTTTTCATGTACTACAGTAACATACATAAGCGCAAATATCTATTGTATAAATTGGGTCAATTGTTATTTTTTTTCTTATACTTTATGAAGAACGAATTTTTACGCTGTTTATAAAAAGAATGAGTTTTGTTATTTTTAGATTGAATTGGTTTAATCTGATTTTTGTACAATAGGTGATTTTGTTCAGGGAATTATAAATAAGAATTGTGGCAAATTATATTGTGTTACTTTTCACAAAATATGCCTATTGAATTCGCTTATAAACTTATTGTTCTGTCAAGCTTATTGTTATAAATTTATACATACAATTATTATTACGTTTAATAGACTGTATCATTTTTCTGTTTTATTATTTTATAACAGTCGTTTGCTGTTCAATTTTATGACTCTATTAATAGAAATAGTACCAATAAATTTGGTTAACTGCTAACGAATAGCAATATATTTTTCTTATAATTGAAATGTATCTTTTAAAATAGTAGTTTTTAGATTGCTTATTTCCGTTTCGTACTTCAGTAACACCTATATTTTATGTGTCGCGTTGACTATGCCTTACATTACTTCCGATATTCAATATAATATCAGGGCCGGCTTTTAACGCATTTATTTCTATTTTTTTAATTATTTCTGAAATTAATAAATTGTTTTGTTTGTTTCAGGTAAACTATTTTTATTTATTCCATTATCAGCTGGTAAGTTTTAATTGTTATTAAGTTCAATTTTGCATTACCTATTTGTTAATTCTACAAATGAAAATATGTTTTTTTTTTAATTCCACGCAAAAAAAAAAAAATATTGCATAAGAAGGGTTATTTAAGATTGGTCTAAATATGTTTGCAAAAACTTGGATTCAAAAAGCATTGCACAATATTGTGTTATCAAAAAAAAAAAAAATTGATGAAATTGATTCTTAAAGTTCTTTATTGACTTTTCTATAGTTTGAATAAGAAGTTATTGTTGATTTTTATTAAATATAATAATTTAAAATATAAAAAGTAATATTTACTTGCGCAAATTAAATTTGCGCTGCGTTAAATATATTATCCTTGAAGTTTCAAAAGTAACAAGTGCATACAATCAAATTTTCTATAACACAGTTCTTCTTCAAAACGGTTTTCATATAACGCGAAGCGAAAATGGTGATAGTCCTTCTTTAACACGGTTTTCGTCCAATATTCCAACAACTGGCTTAACAAAATTATTTTATTTCTACAACTTATACTTGTTTTTATTTTTAATCCACATGAAACCAAAACTTTGCGCAAATTGAGGATCGTGTATAGTCACACACAGATAAGACTGAAAATAAGTCAAAAATAAAAGAATAGAAATTAAAAATTAATTTAAGTGTATAATGCACTCACTACAGTATTTTTTTTGATTAATTTTCTATTACACTATCAATTCTGAATAATATACTCCAAAATATTTATAAAAAATAAATAAAATACATTATATACTATATATAAAATATAGGAAAACATTATTTTTTAGGGAACGGTCCTGTTTTTCGTGTTTTCCGTTATTTATACTGGTGTAGTGCAATCGATTGCCGTTTTTCAAGTTCCACGTCTCGCTGAATAAATTCAGTCTATCTTCTTTGCGTTGCTACTCAATTGAAATCGTAAATTTTGCTTTCATTCTGACGCCATACACCTGATAAAATTTAAATTAAATCCATCAATTAAAGCAATTTTATGTCGCGTATAAAATCTTGTAACGTACAAGTGAACTATTACATTTTACACAATTGCAACGCGTTCTCATTTAACTTACCATTATTTTATTGCTACTATTGTTTTATTGGATAGTTTTATTCCTATATTCTTACATATTTTTTGTATCTCTTATAATAAGATATTTGTTATAAACGTTTGAAGAATAGAATAGGTATTTTATATTATTATTTTTAATAAATACTATAAAATCTTTAGGTTTAGAATTGTTTTTTTCTATTCTGCTTTTAAAATTAATAATGCAAGTTATTATTACAATACAGAAAAAGTGTACCACTTAAAAATTTTGCTTTTCGATAATATTAAATAGAAAAGCGTGCAAAGTAGTCTATTTAAGTCTCAAATATATGCAAGTATATTTTTCATACTATAGCATCTTATACAAAGAAACTCGTAACTTTTGAGACTCATCATATCTAGTGAAAAGTCCTTTTCTCACTTTCAACTTTTCATGGTAAAATATTTCACCTCTAAGTACTCTGCCCTGCACTCCATCACTGAATATAAAAATATTCTCTAGAAATATGAAAAATCATGATATCCTGGGAATGGCATTTATAATCATTTCTTTGCCTTCATGTCATCTTACAGACACCTATTTTTTTTTCAACATTGCACTTTTTACAATCATAAATATATTTCAAATAATAATAAATATTTGTTATGTAACATATGGTTTCTTGTTTAAGTTTTATATAAATTTTATATTAGAAAAATGCAATTATGGAATGCAGATATATAGGGTGTGTTAATAAAACATGAACTGTGACGTGTGCACCCGTTTTAGTTAATAAAAGTCGCCGTTGAAGAACAGAACTAACAGTGCATGTAATTCGCTGTTGGTGACGTCACACGTGATTCAAAGCCAACTGGGGATTCAAATCGTTTCTATAAATGCAAGCACATGTGTTTGTTGTTATAAGTTTGGTACATGCATTCAGAGGCGGGTTGTTAAAAAACCCTATTAATTTTAATTGCATCATTGTCTTGCAAATGTTATTCATGCATTTTATAAAACATAAGTTGATGATTGAAAAAAATTCATTTAATGGCATCGTAATATATTCATAATACAATAAATTATTACTAAATTGAAATAAAACTATTAATTATGTATAAAACAAATCATGTTATTTTTAAAAAATTGAAAGTATTTTCTAAACTAATAATAAAATTTTAAATAATCGTTTAAGATATAAAACAAATTATGAAAATATAAATAAACAATAAAAGCAACTAAGTGCTTTTACTTAAATTCTTTAATGGCTCTTGAGTTCAGTTTCTATTTGCAGGAAACAACTAGTTGAAAATATAACCTTTTATATTTAAGAAGATCTGAAAAATACATTTTTCGAGTTCATAATTGTTTTAAGAAATTATTGATTATCTGATTTATTAAACATTTAAAGTAAAATATTTCTTTATGTTTATAACAAAAATTAGCTTACAAATTGTGTGACATTTTAATTAACTTTTGTTAAAAACTAATTTTACTTTAAGAATAAATAATAATTCAAAAGATATTATTTTTAAGATGAGCTAAATAAAACACTTGGATATTTCAGAAATATAATGAATTTCAGGTGATAAAACCATTTTAAGATTTTTTTATTTAAATCATCTTATTTTACAACATGTTTTAACAAGTATCAATAGCTTATTTAATTAATTTTATAATACTTTTACTTTTAAAATACTAATAGCAATAATAAAATGAGTTTTTTTGGTATATATTTAATTGTAATTAAGTTTGAGAATCTAAAAATCAAGCAAGTTGTATTTTTTTCAAATCATTTCATAAAATTTGGTTATGTACTAATGATTGAAAAAAGCCATTTATAAAAATAAACAATTAGTGTAAATTCCACAAAACGAACCGCCACTGAGCATTGGATATGCACATTTGCTTCGGTGGTTGATCATGTGGGGTGTTAGTGTGTTCGTTTCACGACCAAACAACCCCCTTCAGAGTTGTTTTTATTTTAACTTATGATTACAATAAAGTGCTATTGTTGTTACACTTCTTGTCGCCATGTGTCTGGGTGATATGTGTCGCCGAGATATTCAACCTACCGAGAACTTTTATTAACTTTGGAACCAGATATTATTTTGTTGCTTTTGCTTATAATAAACATTGAACATTACAGTTATTTGAATCGTTTTTCAACGGAATAAATACTTATTGTTTCATTCATTTATTTTATATAAAATAAATTCTTTTTATTAACATTTTCGAATCATGGAATGACTTTTAATTATAAAAATAGTTCACGTATTATCTCAAGAAATTGATATTTATTGCTGAAAAGAAAACGTATATTAATGTATATAAAGAGGGTAGGAAAAATAGTAATCGCTGAGATTGAATAAAACAAAATGCAGTGTAGTGAATCGTTGAGCAAGGGTCAGGAATAGGCAACAGCAGACAGCAAGAAGCAGAATAGCCGGAAACTGCTACTCACGTGTCGCCAAAGTTCGGACGCACCAGCCACTGAAACGTCCGTCACTCACTTTCATAGTATAGTTGTAGTGGTAGAAAGAGCAGTATCAGAAGCAGGAATAGCACTAACGGCAGCAGGAGCAGCAGGGCCGGTTTAACGTCGGATAATGGAATTTGCCGTACGGTGCTAAATCACGCTTTAGTCCCGGTTTCGGTCGGTTTTTCCTTTTCTCTATTTTTTCTGACAGTAATTAAAAAAATTCCGCTACAGCGTTTATCCTATAGATTATCTCAAGTCAAATACGCTTTTTGCACACTATAAAATACTTACTTCATAATTCTGTTTAATGAAAAATTGCACTACGCGCTATTATAATACTTATTATATATTTTACTATACGCATCTTCTTTATAAATAATTATTTTCTATTCTTTATTAATTGAAATACTCATTTAATTTATATTTATTTAAATTTTTCTTAATGTTTAAATGAGTAGAAAGAAATATTAAATTCATAAGTTTAACAAATTTTTTTTTAAAGAAATAATACTATTACTGATTTCATACTATTTTTGTATATTTTTCAATCATAAAGTGGTTACATTCTGTGTAAATGTAAAGAAATTATTTATGCATTAGTGTTTAATAAGGTAATGTGAAGATTAAGTGTGCATTAACTTATTTTTCCAATTAAAAACAATTTTTTTTGCATTTTTCGATTCCTTATATTGTTTATATTATTCCTGAAAAAAACGGTTTTCTTGAACCCAATGCCGTTTTGCGCTTATTTCTTGTTTGAGTATCACGAGTCTAACTTTACTTTAAACGCGTTTTTCTTAAAATGACATTTTTCGAACTGGGTAGGAATAGAATTCAAAAACTACTAAACCGATTTTGATTTCGGTTATTTCATTTTAAAGGACACTACATTTATTAGAGCTTGTGTTAAAATCAGCCATTTCTAGGAACATTTAATAAATTTTCGAGTACTTGTAAATCTCAAAAAACTGGTTAAAAATCGACGACTTTTTCAGATTGCGGCCATTTTATGAATTTTCAACAATTTTACCTCAAAGTAGTACAAGCTCCAGATAATTTTATGTAGATTTTAGTTTTCTTAGCCTATTTTGTTATGACCTGTGCGTACCCGCTCCTGTACAAATGTCCGGCCTATACGCTCGGGCGTCCGCTCACCTAGGGGGCGCATTGGATTTGACAGGTACTTGAAAAAATTCAGAAAGATACTCAAAATATCATTAAATTAGATGCTGAAAAAATTCCTAAATAACACATTTTTTTGGCTTAAAAAAAATAAATGCCCTCTTATCAAATTGTCGAAATCTGATAGCTATATGGAAATTTATAATTTTAGAGAAATTATAGCCTGCAACTTGTTTGGAATGTTTATTCTGCTATCGTGGAACAATAAAACTCACCTACGGCTTGTATGACAAATTTTCCACTTAAACTGAATTATATATCATTCCAAACTTAACACAGAATATACTATTCTATTCTATTCTTCTTCAGCTTATTAAGTATAATATTTTTGATCTTGAATATGTTAAATTCAGAATCCATTCATTTGTAATATTTATGAAATAACCAACTGTTTTATTTAGTTCACCTTAAAAGTAATATCATTTGAATTATTATTTATTCAATAAAAATAAAAATAGTTTTAACAAAAGGTAATTAAAATGCCACGCAAATATAATATTGTTTTGTTTTTTTGTCAATCATACTACCAGTTGTTTAAACTTATTCGCTTTATTTGTTCCAAAACTGATGAAGAAAAATAAATATTCATGGAATAAATTATAATTATAGAGTTTAAAAATTAGAAATATTCCAAAATTATATGACGCACATTAAGATAAAATATGCAAATATAATTACGAAATAGTACAATAAAGTTGCAGTCATTTAAGTTCATTGTGCAAGTATCATGCTACAAGTATGTCTGCAATTCATTCATAAACTCATTCCAATTCAGTCGTAATGTCACCGTTAGTTAGTTGAACATTCTCTACTATTAAAATAAGTCAAATGTCCGCCTGGCCCGGATATTGAAGTCCACATTGCGTGAAATTTCTCGCGACCCCCCAAGGACAGCGTTTCCCCTTCTGGGCAATGGTGCGTTCATTTCATTAAACGTTGATTTCCGACGCCTCTGTATTCTATTCTTTATATAAGGGTGCGTTCTAGTTGCACCCGCTATACTCATTTTCGAATGGCGACGAGGGTGCACTACGCGTTGCACTTATTTGCAGGAGGGAAAGTGACAAATGAAAATGGAAAATTTTAAGGTTGTGCATTGTGGAATCCCTGACCCGAGGGAAATAGCTGATTTTTCACGTGGAAATAGAAGAATAAATGAAAAATGAACTATAGACGATAGATAAATGAGAGGTATCAAGTTTTTTCCGGTGGGGTGGTCTTACATGTTTTTTATTATTATCCGTAATACGTTTCTTAACAAATATCAAGAAAATTAAATTTATGATCATCAATAAATAAATAATACTAAATCATATATTTACAAAGTAAAAATAAATTAAGCAAACATATTAATCATATTTGTATCTAAAAAAATTTGAGGCAAGTAATCTCATCAAAAATACATGAAAAAAAGATATTGAATAATGATTCAAACATCAAAATTTCGTAACATCTCGGTCAAACAGAGATTTGTTTGCGATAACTCTACAGTTGGAAATAGACAAATCGAATTATTCCGACGTATTATTCTAGTCGTGGTCCGTTTAGAATCAATCAAACATCGAAGAAGAATTGAGCAAAGATTTCACGCTGAGCGTTTGATAGAAAACGTTTCTTGGTTGAATCAATCATTTAACTCGATTCCGAATTTGTTGCATTCTAATAGTTTTTATCGTGGCTTAATGAAATTTTTTTAACTTTTAATTTATTTATTTTTATTTATTATTCTTTCTTTTAGTAGTTTTTAAAGGAAACATTATTACATACTGTTTAACTGTTAAAGGATTTTATAATCTAGATTTGTATTATAATACAAGTCAGTTCATGTTTATGACTAAAGAACTTAACTACTAATCTTTTAATAACATTTAAGCACGTATTTTTCTTTTATATATTTTACAAATACTTTTAATTTTTTAAATGACCATTTTCTTATGTCTATAAGTAAGCGAAAACCGCGTTTTAATAATACTACATTATGAGAAATCTGTTTTTTTTTTTGCGTCGCGGTATATGGATACCGCGTTATAAGAATTCTGTGTTATAGGCGAGTTAGCTGAATATAATTGTTACTTTTAAAACATCTAGGGAAATACGTATATTTTGTGATTGATATCGCAAATAAAAATAGCGCTTATATAATGTTATGAATGAAAATAGACTTTTGTTAAAAAAAATTAGCACAAATTAAGGGACAGTCGTATTTTAACATCGCTTCAGAAATAAAACATTCATACTACAACAGCTATTTGTGTATTAAGAGCGCAAAGAGGGACATTGTCGATTGAGAGGTTGTTGCCGCGCGACTTAGGAGCGCGGCATTCTCTCGAAATCGACAATGTTCATTTGCGCTCGAAACACACACAAGATTTTTTCTACAGTCGCCACAATGGAGTCATCCACTATAACAAAAAATAATAAATTTTACATAGCAGGACATTTTGTTAGGTTATGTAATGTACCGACAGAGCAATCATATGTCAGATTGACTTGTGAAGGTAATAAACGTGTAGGTAACGTTAGCGAGCGTTTTTTCTACTTTGTCGCTCTAGAGCGGCAAAGTAACATTTTGCGTTGACAAAAGAGAGCGCAAATACCTACTTTGTATAGCGACTGTAGAAAAATTATGTTTATATTATTTATTTTAATCGCTGCATTTTTTATATATTTTAATATATGTATAAAACTTTAATAAAATTGAAAATATATATTTGATTCTTATAAGTTTATAAAAATGTTTGTTTTGATAGCAATAAGTCAGTTATATTTGATTATAAGATAATTTCATAGTATCAATGTTTAATTTAAAGACTGGCTCCATTGTTGATGTTATCTTAAACGCCAAAGCAATTGGTGAATTATCTTCTGCAGTTGACTCACATCCAATCAGTTCGTATATATAAAGTGTGTTTGCAAAGAGGAATGAGTATGTGTTTCCACAAGTGTCGACATAACCTCGCTTTTTAGTCGGTCGCCTCGTCGGGAGGTTTACTGAGTGCTCTTGTTATGGTTTGACACTTGATGAAAGAGGGTTGCTAAGAGCCAGCGCTAATCTTAGGGTGGCATTCAATCTGGGTAACTAGATAAGGAAGATCTCGAGTTCTGTTCGAACCATTGAGCTTTGGTACTTTGGTTTTAGGTGTCCTACCGTGGCGCGTCTGAGTTCTGATAAGCAGTAGGGGTCGTTTGTCTGAAATTTGTAATGTTATTACAGAGATTACGCGAAAGGTGATAAATGCTAAATGGATTACATTATACTGGACTTATTATTGTCTACATTTACTAAACACAAAAAAATCAACCCTGCTTTTATAGATCGTTAATTCTTCACATTTACATTCAGGAATTTTAATGATACGAACAAACATTTTAACATCGCCAACTAAAACTTATTTATATATTGATAAAGAATTTAAATACAATTTTAATTAAATGCTATAAAATATATCAATTTATTTTATTACTAGAATTATTTCAATACAGATAGAGATAAAATTTATACTTGATATGTATTCTAAAAATTTCGTTTTGCTAAACTTCTAATTACAATTTTTAATAATTGAAAAACCCTTTATTTTAAATTTAATATTCTATTGTTTTATATTCTCAATATATTATTTGAGATTAATTTTTTTTCAACAATAATTATATTTTAATTATAAACAATTTAAGCTTCTTATAAAACACCTTTGAAAGTTCTGTATAAGTTAATAAAATCTTTTAATGTCAATATTGAAAATATGCATAGTTGCATGTAAATATATATTTTTAATTAAAAGAATATAAATCAGTTCTTAATGAGTATAAAGTTAATTTGATGCATTGTCGATTAGAAGATTAAATTTTAAATAGAAATACAGAAATGGTAACTGAATATTATAAATAAATATAGCTTCGTGTAATCTATAATAAATTTACAATTCTTTAAAGTACTTTTTTTGTAATGAATGGAATAATATAAATAATGAATTTAAATTGAAGATAATATATAGTTGATTAAACTTGGAAATAAAATACATGTATGTATATAAATGATAGATGACATTAGTTATATAGGGATAAACTGAATAAGAGAAATATGAACTGTTACTAATTCACTTAAAATTAAGTACATTAGAAATAGCTTGCAATTTCCATATCATTTAACAAACATAACATGTAATTTCAATAATGGTTACATTTATTGATTGGAATTTATGAAAAATAAATGGAATAAATCGTGCGGTTTAGCTAGTTATCAAACAATCAATCTGTGTAGAAGAAAAAAATCAACTTGTCGGTGGAATAAGTACATATTTCGTACAAGAATATACGTGAGTATGAGGGCACGGGGCACCGCAACTTTTCAACCGCCCGCGGCGACAAGGGTTCTTACTCAATGATGAAGGGTGCGCCGTTCGCCCGGTGCCAATCTCGCCCTGGCATTCAATCTTGGTAACTAGATTCCGCACCTCTACAGACGCTACAATCCCTCGACTTCTCAGCGACCCGTGGAGAAAACATGGGATATGCACTGATTGCATTCAAAGGCGATACTTACTATTTTACTATTTTACACCCAAAATTAGCTGAATTATAGATATATACGTTTAACTTTGAACTTAATTTATAATTATAACTATTCAATTTTTAAATTGCAATTGGCAACAATGAAAGTTTAAGTCTAAAAAGAAACAATTAAATAGTAATTAATTATTCAAAATTAATGGTAATTAAGTTTAATATATGTTTTTAGGGCCATAACTAGGCAAGGGCAACAAGGGCATTTGCCCAGGGCCCAGATCGAAGGAGTGCCCAGAAAGGCCTCCCAAAAAATTGTTTTATCTTAGTTATTTTTTAATGTTTTAATTGATAAACTTGTGGAAAAAAGCAAGAAAAATACAATTTAAATAAATTTGTCATGTTTTAATTTATTGTTTTTAGAAATGAAATTAAAATTATGGGCAGAAACAATTAAAAACAATTATTTTGTATTTATTTATTAAGACTGTTACCAAACTTTAAAAAATGAAAGAACAGGAGCTTCAGAACTACCGTATATGCATAGAAAGTTTTTTTTTATTAAAGGAGGAAGGTCCACAAAAAAAAAACTAGTAACGGCCCTGCATATTTTAAAATATTTTATTAAGTATTTAAAAAAAAAAAAAAAAAAATTCTTGCAACAATCTTAATTTCTTCCATATCTTTTAAAAATATAAATAATTTTAATCGGCTCATAATTTTTCTAGTATTAAAAAAATATTCTATAACTTTTAACTTAACCATAATTTTTATAGTAATGTTTAAAATATTTTAATAGAAACCGAAGCATTTTTTATATAAAAAAGAAACTCGTTTTTAAATAAATATAATCATAGCTTTACAAAATAATAATACTACTTCTTTTTATTTAAAAAAAAAAATATTCAAAAATTCATAAATAATTAAAAGCACTTAAGAGTTATAATATTAGCAGTAACTTTAAATTTTAAAGCTAATTAAATAATTAACAAATCATATAAGATAATCAACAAAATAGACAAAATAAAACAAATTTAAATTAAATAAAAGTACAGATATATTTTAAATTATGTTGATACTATAAAAATAAATAGTTATATCAATTATATTTAAAATTGAAATCTAGTTATAAATAATTAATAAACGTTCGCTTTTATTAAACACCGTGTTTATTCTGTGGTAGCGTCTTAATGCGTTATGGTGAAAGCACGGGCAGTGCACCTTGTCCCCACGGATCTATACTGGATGCCCGGAATAAATTTAAATAAATAATATGAATTTATGCTTACCATAGCGGTGGAGTTGTTTTAAAATTAGTTCCAGGGAAATTATTTTTAAAATTGGTCTTTACTGAAAAAGCTATATTACTTTTTTCTACGTTCAAAGATGTTTCTTTTGCATTTTTATTTCAATGTTATTAAAAACTAAATTATTTTCCTAGTGGTATTAAATAAATAAGTAAAGTCACGTACGCCAATGTAAGCGATTAGTAAGTTAGCCGATTAATTCATATTATTGAAACAAAAGCTGCAATAAATGATTAGTTGGCAAAATGAATTGTAGTCTTGAGCTATGGTCCATTTAGCGAACTAGAGCATAATCTTAATCTAAATGGAAGAAGAAGAAGTTCTCGAGAGATAAATTAATCCACGTAGACGTAGAAAATGAAATATTTCCGCTCGTGGCACACATGAAAAATTTTCTTTCTGCATTTTCCGGTAAAGTGTACATTGAATTCACCATTATATTGTTAGCAAATGCGTCACACGTAAATTTAATAAAATCTTCGAAAGATTTCCTAAGCGGAATGTACTTTCCATGTGACGACTTTTTGTTTGCTTCGCGCAGAAATTAAATTTTTATATTGCAAGATGGGAAAACTTTTTATTTTGCTTTAAATTTATACGCTACTGAGTTATCAAATAAACCCTACCTAAATTTGAATCAAATCAAATTTTTTATTTCTGTTTATAACTATATTAAAATTTTATGCTTCACTGAAATTTTTCAATTCTTTTATTTTATTGTTTATTTAGTATTCTTTTTTCCTTAACAATATTTGCTTCGTTTAATATGTTACTAATTTTATTAATGTTTTGTTTATTATAGTAGGTAATTCTAAGTAGGTGGCCTTTATTTTATATAACTGAGGAATTTGTTGTCAGAAAGCATTATTTTTATTTTAAAAATTATTTCTATTAAGGTTGGAAAAGTGTTGTCTCTAAACGTACTTATAATAAAAGAATTTTTTCAATTAATTTAGAAAAAACCAGCTTAAAAATAAATAAAGACAGGTTAAAACTGAATGCATCTCATGGTTGCTAAAATATCCTAATAAATTTCATAATTTTGAAAGTTTTACCTTGAATCACGAATCTTCAGAGTGTTAGAATTAATTATTGATATTATTTAAAAGAGTTCGATATGTCATATTGTATTTGAATGTTAAAATCTCTTAATTTCCATGCTGGATTATACTTTTAGCGGAATATAATTTGATAATGAGCAAAATGAGGAACATTGAAAAAATTGAAATGAACTGGCAGTAATAACAAAAGCATTGCAATAAATATCAATAGAGATGATTTAGTGATACAGAGGCAGTAATCCTGTTAACTATAGACAGTGCAATGTACCAGAACAGCAAGTGGACATATGCACATGGTGTTCTGCAATTGTTTGTTATTTTCGCAGTTTCATTCATCGTCCATGCATGACAGCTGCTGGGCCTAGACTCAAACCCGTGTTCATACATATCTATGTCCGTATGTATGTACATGACACTATAGGGCATCGCATATACAATGTGGTTGAATTATGTCACACGGAAATATATACCTCGATATGAGGAACCATTGATAGGGGACCATATTGTGGTTACGTAGATTATATAGACATGAGCCGGTCGATGGTCGACGGTAGCACAAGCGGTAGCGGTAGCTCTCGTTGCATTTGTTGATAACTAGATAAAATTCTGTTTTCATTACTACTACCTATATTGTATGCATTTCAATGCGATATTGTATCATATATGATTTTATATTCTACGTATTGTTCCGTATGAAACTTTAAAATAATGCAGGAAATACAAGTTCATGTCCATATATACAGCTATTTTATCTATCAAATTTGATGATATATATTGATACATGAAATTTATGTATTACTTTTCTTTCACTGCTACAAATGGATACATTGTTTTGTTTCATAAATACATACATACAAATTTTACAATATTGTATTTAATAAAATACTTTTATTATAGAAATAAATTTAGATTTTATTATTAATTTACTGGTTCTGTTTAAAAAAAATCTAGACAATATAAAATGTAACTTAAAATTCTTTTTCTAATTTTTACTTCGGAATTTGAATAGAAAGTGTCGAATTTTCCTGGTACAATTTTTGTACTGATAAAGATCTAAATATACATTGTCATTAAATTAAATAATCAAAAACAAGATTATTATTTTTTATCAAATTTCATTTTTTCAATAATAATATAGTTTCTAAAGAAGAGTAAATAAATTATAATACATTGATGACTGAGCTTGTAGTTATATTAATAACACTGGTTTAAATTATTTGGAGTTAATGCCATTAACTTACCGTTGTAAATTATGATATATAAGAATTATTTTTTTGCAAATATTGTTTATTTTACATAAATAACTATAGTTTAAAAAATTGAAGTTTTTTTTTTATCTTTCAAATTTAATTTTTGTTCAAATTTAATATATACTTAAAGTTATTAACTACATTAATTTATAATTTATAAATCTAATAATCTTTAATACTACTTGATACTGACTACTTTAAATTATTAATATTTTGAATCAAGAAATTGATGTGTTAGGGGCTCAGTTTTGGGAAAAATTATTTACGGCCTTTTTACGATTTTTAGATACAGCATCACAGTGAAATTATAGCTAAACAACGAAGAATTATTTGCAAACATAATGAAAGAAATAATATATGTACATTTAGATTACTATGTGATCATCTTCAGTATTTCATTTCATTAATAAAATTAATAAAACCCTTTAAATTTACTTTAATAAGTTACCCCACCTCAAAACACAATTTTTTTTTTAGTCTAACAAACTAGTTAAAATATTATTATTATTGTTTTTTGAGCTACGTGAAGGTATATTACTGATGATGATCACCTAGTGATTGAAATGTACATATAATATTTGAAAAATAAAGTTGTGAAGAAAAGATACATTTAGAAATGTTATTTTAGTTAAAATAAGATGGTCACATAGTGGTCAAAAAGTACATATAATTAATTAAATAAATTTGTGAAGAAATGCTAAAAAAATGTTGATTATTTATTTAATTTAATTTGGAAACATAATAAATGTTTGAAAGA
This sequence comes from Pogonus chalceus, assembly GCA_002278615.1. Lineage (NCBI taxonomy): Eukaryota > Metazoa > Arthropoda > Insecta > Coleoptera > Carabidae > Pogonus > Pogonus chalceus. The sequence goes on from CM008235.1 coordinate 4,628,170, forward strand.
AAGTACAATACTTGTTCAACTTAATAAAAATATCGAAAAAATTAACATTGATAGCAATATTTAACATCACAGTTAATACAAAATATGCTTTGACAATCTTGTATGTCATTTTTCAAAATTGAAAAGCCAGATATATTTAAAGTACTCTTACCACAGAAGAATCTATATCATCCTTGTAATTTAGTGTGGAAAGAAATTTTTAAGGAAAAGATTGAATTGCCTTTAAGTTTATTTGGCATAATTAAGATTTTGTATTGAAAATGAAAGTTAACTAGGTATAATCCCAAGCATAGCTCGGTTATCCTGATATTTTATATTAATCGAAACCATTTCGCTTTTGTTGTTTATTTCAATTGGTCGAAAGAATAACTAATTAAATTTATCTATGTATATTAAATGAAACAAAAAAAAAGTCAATTTACGTTACAAATACTTTTTTTAATGATTAAATATCACAACGGTACCACGATAAATTGTTGCTTTATATAAAATTATTCTATTTTTATCCACATTTCTATATTTTTTTTTATATAAATATAATGAAAAAATGATATATGATCAAAAAATTTAAAAATAAAAAATAAAGATATAAAAGTATTTTTTTATAAATATATTGACACTTTTCAAAATGATTGATGTGATCATATCGTTAAAACTAAAAATAGATACATCAGTTTTTACATTGAAATGCATTTATAAATTGATAAAAAAAGAAACGTAAATTATTTAAAAAATATATTATGCATAAATTTAAAGATTATCGTTTATTTTTGTAATTACTTAAAAAAACTTAAAAAAAGTTTAAATTGTGATGGATATGAACGTCGAACATTGATATATAACATCTTGAGTATAAACTGTAAGTGAAGTACCAGCATCTTTACAGGAAGTGGTCATGGTTTCCGGCATTTGATGATACTTGAATTTTCATTTGTCCACTCAAATTGATGTCCGACATGAGTTCTACTTGCTGCAAAAGTTTTTATACTTTCCAGTAGCAATAACTTTTTAAACAACATTTATACGTTTTCCAGCATTCCAGAATATATCCCGTCAGGAATTCGATGTACGGTTCTAGTTTAAGAAAAACTATGGAATCTTGCACTAACATAGGAGAATACATCGTAAACTTTTATATTTTAGTGTTTTCGCTCGAGGAGATATGTCAAATGTAATAAAATTGCTGAAATTCAAAATTTTACTTTAACAACTGTTCTACAATTGTCGAACATTATGGTCATAAAATAATGCTTAGCTCCTTACATATATTCCCTGATGTCAGTAATTTTATTCGCAAACTTTTTACAATTGGCATTTTTCATGTTGCTCAAGTGTCGATCGCTTGAGTTTTATTCAAATCGAAATGACATTATTAAGTAACTATTGGAATTCTGTTGGATGTGAGATAACATTATTTTCGCATTAAGAAAAAACTTTTTCTTGCTTTTAATAATAAATTTGTTTTTGGTGTGATGGACTATATTTGCTAATTTGGCTTTTCTCTTTAAATCTTGTATTAATATTATAATTTATTATATTTAGAGACGTTTTATAACTACTTTAAATTTTTGAAACCTCATAACGTAATCTTATAATATTTTTAAAGATACCGGGGTATTTGTAGATTTTACGTCCCTTTTACTGTGGGAGCTCTAAACTTTTGACTAGAGTCTTAAATACGATCAATATTAATTTTTTATTCTACTAATATATTAAGACATATTGCAATAAATCAAAATTACAAAAGAAAAAGATTTTTGGCGTAAACTTATAAAATGTTTACAGTCACTAGTTAATGCATACATTAACTAAAACATTCGGTCAAAGTATATACAAATTGGTTATTAAAGCACTGTCACTGTTAACAATAGCTGAAAAAGAAAAAAAATATTTTTCCAATAATGTATAGATAAAAGTATTGTATCTTATTTTTATTAAACAAATTCTCGATATTTTATGCAGTACTCATGAATCTATTAACCATTGAGGTTGTGATAAAATGAGAAGTTTACATTAACTAGTGCATGTGTACATTAACTGAAATTTATACTTATACTGTAACATATATTAAAATACTTCTGCTTAAGTTTCTTTACATTATTTGATTGAAAAACTACTTATCAACATTCTTATGTAAGAAATTAATAATAAGAAAAAAAAAAGATAAAACAATAAAATTTATACTTAAACTGTAACATATATACTTTATAATTAATATATTTATTATATGTTTTTATTTTCTTATTATTAATTTCTTACATAANATTTTTGATTGTTGATTATACAATTTGTTGGGAGTATTATTTTTTTAAATTATAATTGATCAAATGATTCTAATAGATTGACAAACCCTTAAAACATGCCCTATTTTTAGTTGCATTTATAATAAATAAAGTGTTTCATGAAAGACAACATCGTTTATATATCCATTGACCATCATGAAGTCCGTGTTTACGTACGAAAACATGTAAACAAACCATCAGCCTGTAGCATCGATTGTTAATATTAGCACGAGTAGATGTATACATACAACATACAAGGGTCATCTGCATAAACAACGTTCTCTTATTCTATGAAAGCGTTTTCCGGGCACCGGCGCCGTTATCAAACATTGACGAGAACAAATAAACTTTCGTGCACTTTTTGGAATATACAGTTATATGTATAGCGCCGCATACCGCTATCATGCGTGAGATTTATTAACCAATGTTTGCTTTTTCATATAATATACATGTAGCAAAAGACTAATATCAAATGGACTGTAATAACCTAATTATGTAAACACACTATAAAAGCAGCAGTTATGATATTCCTTTGAAGTATGTTTAATAGACTCCCTGCTACTGGTATTATTTTTTTTTACTTTTTTTTTCTGTGTTTGGAATATGTAAAACTTCTTGCTTGTTTAAGCCAGTAGCTTTAAAATTTTTAGTAAATATTTAAAATAATTTGATCTTATATAAATTTAACGATTTAAAAAAAAAATACTCTTTATACTTTTAGCTTGAACTAATTAGTTACTGAGAAGCGTTCTATTAATATAACCAGGGCCGTAACTAGCTTTTTGTGGGCCCTGGACAAGACTTTCAAATTGCCCTCCCCTCTTAATATAATCCTGAAACTCCTGATTCTTTTTTTTTTAAGTTTGTTAAAGTCTTAATAAATAAATACAAAATAATTATTCGTTTCTTTAAAGGCCTTTCTAGTCCCTCCTTCGATCTGGGCCCTGGGCAAATACTCTTGTTTCTGCTGCCTAGTTACGGTCCTGAATATAACTACATTTAGAAGTAATTGACCAGAAACATAACGAAAATATATAACACGTACACACATACACATATTTTCAAAACATTATGGATTTTACGTTAAGATACAGTTATTAAATATTTCGTGCTATAAACCATTAAATAAAACAATAATTTTACTTTTTACCGCTTAAAAAATTAAATTAAATAATTTAATTCATTTATTTTATTCCAAATGATAAAAATTCGCCGGACAATTTCCTATTACATTTTATGTGTAATAATGGCTACCTTTATATCCGTGCATTTAAAAAAATATTTTCTTGTCAAAGCTAGATATTAAAATTGACTGTTCAACATAACATTTATTTTTAACTTTCAATTGACAATATTTTAATAAATTTAAATAAATAATTTTATGTAGAATGATTAACAATAAAAACAATCTAAAAGTAATTTAAAAATAAGTTATGTATTTGATGAATTATTGACTGAATTTAAAGTTGGTTTTGATTTTATAAAAATTTTCTCATATGAAATAAAAAAAGGAATCATCTATTGGAAATGAAATCGTGGCAGCAAAGTAGAATTGGAAAGGTGCATATTGGTTTTAGGGGTGATATTGGTATAACTGTTTGATTCAATCCCCTCATCATGAAGTTTGGCCAGTGCCAATGTCAGTACCACATGACGGCCAATAGTTCCATGCTATAAGGGAACTGAAACGGGCGACGGTAATTTCCGTGACGAGAGAGGGATTGTGGACTGCGAACTGTGGACTCTGTGGACTGTGGCTGTGACGGTGGTATGGTTGTACGGTTGTAGTAGGGACATCAATACGGTTCAGTAGCACGGTGATACGCTGATGGCGAGGGTTCGTCTGATCGACCGTGTCGCCGACGGATGTTAATTGCAGCCTGCGAACGCAGCGACAAATAATTTCACTTCTTTCTTCTATGCTTTTTAACCACTGATGCGTTGCGCTTCAGATTTTTCTATTTCTTTGCTACGTGGTTTATGTATTTATTCATTTTTTTCTTCTTTTACTATTATCACGTTTTATACATATTTAATAATTTTCAAATATATATATNTTATACTGATAAAGAATTAAGGATATCATATCTACATTTTAAATATTTAAGTAATTTTTTTTTAAATACAAATCAGCTCATATCAATAAAACAATATATAAATATATACATAAATTTATGTACACTATTTCAAGCAGGGCTAAAACTAGCTTTTTATGGGCCCTGGGCAAGCCTTTCAAATTCCCTCCCCCCCTTTTTTTAAAAAAACTTGATCTTTCTTTTTTTTTATGTTTGGTAATAGTAATAAATAAACATAAAATAATTATTTTTTCAATTATTTCTGCCCGTAATTTTAAATTTATGAAAGAATAATAAATTAAATCTTAAATTTATTTAAATTGTATTATTCTTGCTTTTTGTCGCAAATTCATCAATTAAATCATAAAAATTATAACTAAGATGAAAATATATATTTTTTTTTTGGGAGGCTTTTTCGGGCTCATCTTTATTCTGGGTTCTGGACAAGTGCCCTATTACCCCCGCCTAGTTACGGCACTAATTTTAAGTATATAATTCTGGAGTTTATTATATTTAAGATATATTATAAGTTGCTCTAAAGCAACTTTTTTTAAAAATAATTTTGTAAATTAGATTTTTAGATAAGTGTAAATAAAAGAGCAAAATTTATTAAAAAAAAAAAATTGTAAACAATTTTAATTTCTAATTGTATTTTTTTTTTTTGCAGGTAAGAATCAAATTTAATTGATCCTATACTTTTCAACTTTTTGTAAGTATATCTTTATAATATTGTAAGTTTAATATTTCAAATAATTACATTAAAACATACAATTTCGAAGTGAATATTATTATAGAATAGTATAAAACTAATTTATAAAAAGTTGGTTGCATATTATCAAAAAATAAAATTCTTATTAATACATCCGTAAAATCCAAAGCGACAGAAATATCTGGTTTCAAGGAATGTTATGCAAACGTTGCGTTTCAAATCGGCTATCTTATTTAACGTGCACTATGGCCGGAAGGATTATTGCATCGTACGCCATGTGTTGTCGCATCGTTGCTTGGATTACGGAAACAATGAGGGAAAAGATGAGCTTTGCTGCAATAGGGTAGAGTTAGTATTATGTCTATGCAGTTAATGCTACGGTACTCTATTATATATATATACTTGTAGTTTCCCTTGATATGTCCTTGGATGTATAATGTTTTATATACGAGATATTGCTAGGAACATCTTGCGGTAATGTAAAATGTTTGTTAGAACAGGATCGTTCATTTTTCATGATGCAACTTTGCTGTTCTTTAAATTACTCTTTTGTTATCTTCTTCTATATTATTTTAATAAAATTATTTTTAAACTTCAAGCAGTCATATAAAAGGGCAGCGATCACGCGTAGTATTTAAGGACTTATTTGATATTTCAGGAATTTGGATAAAGTAGACTGGGGTGAATTCGTAAATGGCGCAAGTGCAGATACTGATAAATATATTAGAAATATATTTATATTTTAAACTTTATTTTATATCAATGTATCCCCTTTTATATTTTAGGAAAACGTACTTGTTTGTTTATAAATGGATAACTAAAAATTAAATAATATAATTTATTGATATAAAAAGCATTTTAGAGCAGATTTGTTAATAATTCTGCACATGAAACAAGGTTTGGAAGCATTTTACTCTAAGTTACGTTCTTATCCTATTTTCAGGGGGAAGTGCAGAGTAGTTGACATTTTATACTATATCCTATAAAAGCGAAAATTTTTAAGAAAAATAAAAATCCAACGTAATATTAATTCACGAGTAAATAACAGCATATATCGTTTAATACCAAAAGTGTTAAGTATTTATATATCAGACTGAAAATACATAAGTTTTAACTCCAATTTTACAAAAACCAGCCTGCACTGCACCCAATTTACTTTAGCCAATTAATAAAAAATATTTATTTGTTGTATCCAGACACATTATTTTGATTACGAAACTATTTGCTAAACAAAAATTGTTTTTATTTCATAAATAAAATCAAGATCAAGTAATAAGAAATACAGCAGTTTTATCATCTATCTGTGTTTATCTCTTCATTTTAAGTTTAATTATACATATATTTTTGAGGCCTTTCTGGGCCCTGGACAAGTGCCCTTGTTGTCCTTGCCTAGTTACGGCCTTGCTTATAAATAACGTAAAATAAAATTCATAAAATCAAAATATATCTATGCGCCTCAGAACGTACTAGTAAGAGTGGAATATAGGAATGATTTTATGACCAAAAATATGTTAAGTGCAGTCGATTCGACCTCACGCAACCGTTTAAAGGTTAATACAGTTAATTTTAATAGCTTTTTAAATAATAACAGTAGAGAAATAAATATATAAATTTTCTCCGAAGTGAAATAAATTGTTTACAAATATGCAATCAAAACAATTAACTTTGAATATTTTTAATTAAAATTGTACAATTCCATTGATAGTAATATAAATCATTAAGAAAATTAATTAAATATCGATGTACATTTCTGCGCAGTAATTAAAATGATTTATGATAATGTATGTTTTAATTATCAATTATTTGTTTGTACATGATTGATACATCTGCAAAAAAAAAACATAACAAAAAAAAAATACGTTGTGACACAGATCAGTAAATAAAAGGCATCATTTTTATTTTTGAACTCCATTGATAACAATACAAAAAAAATTGCCAATAATATATTTTCGCAATAACAGGGTCAGTTGATTACGTACGCTTGAAGGTTCGTTCACAATAAATCATATTAACGTGAATGTAGGACTGATTATTATATCGGTTTATTATATATTTTTCAGTGGATTGATGTATGCGTTTTCGTGGTCACCGTATAACGGGTCCACGGGTCCACGTGTCCTGAACGATTGATGTATTGTACGCACACGTGGCGAGACTAACAACATCCATAGATATTTTATAATGCTTTATGGCTTTTATACTTTATTTAGACACAAAAACACTCTATTAAGCTGTCACGCTCTCTGCTGATCTGCTTAATATATTATAGTCAAATAAATTATTATTTATTTCTCGTTTTGACCAAATCTCAAATTAATGGCTTTTTTGCCACTTATATGACGCTATTTCATTTTTAAGTTACACTTTACACTAATCACTAGTTGATACATGTTTTATTTATTTATTTATTTGTTATATAAAATTTATTATAAACTTAGGTTACGCATAGATTTTTGCTATTTTAGTTATAAAATACTAAAAAAGAGCTATTTATCTTATTCATTCTTTCAAAATATAAAATTCATTTATTTGAAAAACATTTTTCTAAGATATTTTTTCATGAACATAAATTTTATTTTAACATTTAGGCTATCATTAAAAGCGCTCACGATAATTACTAATCTTATATATAGTTTGAAAGTAGTTAATTAAAAAAAAAATGAATAATAATAATAAGATAAAGAAAGAGTCATATCATAGTAATATAAATTATAAAGCAATTAAATAAAGTTTTAGATAAGAAACTAGTCAATGAGAAAACTAACAACAATTAAATCGCAAAGAGGCGCTAATTATTGGTATATTTTTTGAGTTTAGCATATTTGTGGTGCTGATGTGATGTTGGCTCTAAAATAAAATAATAGTTAATAACTTTTTTGTTTGTCAAGTTAAAAAAGAAAAAAATTAGGGCGCGATAAGCCAACTTCACGCATTTATTTATGCTCCGTTTCAAAAATTGTTATTTCAAAAATAATGATTGTAAAGGAACAATAACTATTGGCAATCATCGCTCAATAGTTTAATATAATTAATACACTGTTAAAATTTCTTTGGTAATTTACAAAAAATGTTTTGGAAGTTGATAGGCAAAACATTTAATCAAAATTCAAATCGATTGTAGTAATTATACAAATTTTTTTTTTTTTTTCGTATTTGTTTGATAATATTACTAAGCAGTTTTCAAGAGTTTGTGCAAGATAAATAAAAATTTTGGGTAAAATTACAATGCACAGTGTAATCTTACAACCAGAGTTGTAAAAATGATAAAAAATATTGAAATTTACAATGAATTCATTGTAATATAAATTACAATATTAATTCGTGATTTTCTAAAAAATATATAGCAAATTAATTTACAAGTAATATTTGTAAATCTGAGAAGCTTTTTCTGGGATATCAATCAATGTTTCAGTGAAATTACAATGCGTGTATCGTTTTTACATAAATATTGTAAAATCACAACTCATTTTAATAGGTTTCCTTACATGTATTGAAAAATTACTTAAATTGTATTTTAATTTCGTATTAATATACACTAATTTGTAATTTTAGTCATCTTTTGTTTTGTGAAAAAATTGTAATTCTGCAAAAGTTTTTGATAAAATTAAAACGTAGCTATTTGAAAAGTATTATAATAAAATGTTACGTTGCAAATTAAAATTATTAAGAGTGGATAATGATGAATTTGTTATTCATAAAATATAGTATCTATGATCATATCCAGTTCCAATATCGCATCATCAAAACCCTTACCAAAACTGCGGTGCCTAGTCCGATGTTATTTATCGACACAGCTCCGATTTTTTATTGCCCTTTTTGACTTATTGAGGTTAAAACTAATGTTATTGCCATGTATTTTTCACAGTACTTTTTTCATACCGTTATATTTGTATGCATCTCTGGTTGTCGAGCATCATTTTTTCTTTCATTTCTTTTTTAAAAAAAGTACAATTAATTTTTTCCCTGGAATCGTTGAAAAAAAATTTACATTTCCAACTGAATATTTCCCAACGCTATAACTTTACAAAAGAATGCGTACCTTCCAAAAATTCAAATTTCAAAGTATAAAAAATGAAAGAATTAATTCTATTCTTTCGAGTTTGTCGACTTTGCGACTTCATTTATAAAGTCTTGGGGTATTTGCATAAAGAACAAAAGTTAAAACAAATTATGTTGTACAAAAGAAATAAAAATGTTCAACACAAAATCTGTTCAATTCGTATTTCAATTTAAGCAAAACAAAACTACTTGCAGCCAACAAACAAACGAACAAAACAAAAATAAAAACAAAAAAAAATGTGAGGAAAAAACGTGATACAGCAGGATAAAGCTATGCGACACTACCGTCCATACAGCAAGGGACAAAAGCAAAAGAGAGACGAAAATAGAGCAGAGTATATAAGAGAAAATCCGGTGAAGCTTCGTGTATACCTAATGGCACTAGAATCTCATCATCAATTATTTGATCTACAAAGAAATCCCATTACATTTTAAAAGGATATTTGAATTGTGAGTATGTCACAAGCCTCTGCTCTGCACACCTTTTCCAACTCACACGAGCTTCGTACCAAGTATGTTTATTCTATGCAACATCAGATCGAAGTCACCTGTTACTGATGGATTCTTTAAGCTACATTGTTTACTAACACCATTCTTTTATTATTTCAATTTGAATTGGAACATTCAATATTTAATCTAAATATTATCTTCCGATTAACTTCAACAAGTGACTACAGAAACCTACTATATAATTATCATTAAGAATTGATGACGAGTGCAAGAAATGGCTATGAAAATAATTTTGAAGTTATTATATATTAATATAAACAATAAAATTGAATTAACTTTTAATTAAGTGGTATATATTTTACGTTTTATGTGTAAAACTTATATTTCAGTATTTGATTTATTGAAATCTGGAGACAAAAACAATCTTTAAAATATTTCATTATAATATAAGTAATAATTTTTAGTTTAATATAAATTTAAACTTCTTCAAGGCATTGAATTATTTGAGTTGTTGTGTAGAACTTTATTAAATAATACGATGATAATAGCTGTAAAGTTTCTGTTCGTTTGAAAGTGTCTCTTTAGAAATTTTTAAATTTCGCGAAGTATACATGAAGATTCGTTTTAAGACAGAGTTTAAGATATCTTTTCTTTTAGTCTTATTTAAATATTTTTTAAAAAATTTCAAAAGCTTCACTAAATAATCAAATATCACGGAATTAATGTTGATTCAAGATTTCAAAGGTATGAAATTCGCAAATTTTTGGAATGGCCTTGAGCAGCAGAGGTGGTATATTTTAAATATATAAATGTGACGGTACGCTTCAAATTATGTCGTTCAAAACAAAATTTTAGAAAGTAATGTTGAGAATAGAGTTTCGGCGAATGGAATAAGGACAGAAAGGATCAGAATAAATATTACTCAATAGAACTCGTTTGAGCTATATTTTATTCAGTATTCATGATGTATATTTAAAGATATTTGCTGATATATCAGTAAATAAACAAGCAAAAATAATAAAAATGAATTAAATTTGTAATAATTAAAATGTGAAACATCTGATAAATATAAACCAGAATGACACAATAATTATTTCGCGGTTTCGTCCCAACTAATTACAAATTCAATAAAATGCTTCTTCAAAGCCTACATCCATTTGACATTCTGATTTAAAGCTTAACAAAAAATTTATAAAATGCTAAAAATACTGTACGCTTCCTTTGCTTGATATTCAAATTGAAGAACGCAATCATAAAGAAGTGTACGCAGGAGAATCTATTTTCGAGACATGGACAGTAAATTGAAGGGTGAGAGAAGTGCAAAAAAGGACGAACGTTGAGTTCAAAGTCTTTTAGGATCTGTGACCCAGAAAAAGTGAGGAGTCAAGAGAATGACAACAAAAAGGGAAGTCCGATGTGACGCAGCCAGAAGGTACGAATACTCTTCTATGTAAAAATATTTGCTGGATTTATATTCTTCCATTTTTGTTTTTAAATTATGTTTGTGCAAATTATTTATCTTGAAGATAACTTGAAGACCTTGATGGAGCAATTTATAACTTGTGAAATAAATAATCAATTTAATTTATTTATAACAGTTGTGATACTAAATGTTTTTTCAAAGTTTCAACTTAGGTAAAATGAAATGAAAGAATTTTTAAAGGTTTTAAAGTTCAATTCATACTTATATGAAAAACATAATCATTTGTTTTTTCGTATGAATAATAGTAAAACATTTTGATTAAATAGTATTTTTGAATTCGATAGTATTTGGGAGTATATCTGTTGTGAATTTCATGTATGTTCGTCGTCCGGAGCTGTATTGTTGTGCTTCTTCACTTACTTGGATGTCTTTCCGCCTTTCTTCGTGTAATCCCCGCCTTCTATACACTTTCAAATTGTGTTCGTGCGGCCATCCATCTACATTTTTTGCAATTTACTGTCTGTGTCATTGTTGCGAAGATCTCCATAATACACGCGAAGTATTTCCTAAAAGGGATCCTTAAATAATCATAAGAAACTATTATTTTCAAAGAAAATTGAAATTTTCTTTTATAACAGCTAAATCCGTCATGCGTTTCTTTATTTCAGTGATTCTTCTTTATCAAAAAAATTATTATAAAAAAGTTTAATCTTAAACACATTTTATTAAAATGGAAAAATATTTATAATTATTTTCAATTTTTATTTTTCAACTTTGAACAACAATGTTGAAAACTACATTAATTCAAATAAATAAATATATTTACAGACGACATGATTAACATATAAAGTGCCATTTTGTTCCCGAGGGATGTTTTTTGTATTTCAATCCCTCAGTAAAATAGATTTTTTTTTTCGAATTGAATGTACCAATAGTAAATAATTGCTTTACACTCAATTTGTTTTTTTGAAATATAATTTCAGTTCTATTTTACTCAGGGACTGAAGTATGAAAATTTTCCCTTGGGAATAAAGTAAAACTTTATATATCAAAAACTAGATAAATTATTATTATTATTAATTTTTTCTTAAAATAAAGAAATTATCTCTGTGGCAACTTACCAATTACCAAATTCTATTCAATACTGTTTGAAAATAATATGAAAACAATTTTCAGATTTATAAAATAAATTGATTGGTTAAAGAAAAGTATTATATATATATCTAAAGTAAAGTACTAACATTCTCGAGATTAAACCATCATTTTAGTCCATAAATGCATAAATAACTACGTTACTTACAAAATATTAAATTTTTTTGTGATAAGCAAAAAATAATTACTTAATTCTGATTTTTCTCTAACAATAAGACCAATTTTTTTAAAATTTTGTTTCGTAGTATTATTAATTTTTTAAAGCTTCAAGCTTAGTATAATTTTTTTAAATACATAGAATTAAATGAGAACAAAAAAAATTGCTTTATGTAAAAATAACTTTTAATTAATTTTGTTGATTCTCTTTAAATGAATAAAACAAAAATGAAAGTATATAAATTTTTTACGATATTTATAAAAGTACAGCGTTTTACTGTATAACGTAATAAATTTTAATTTATCATTTTGAAAACATGTCGTATCACATTATAGAATAACCAGAAGATGAAAAATATTATACTGCTCGTAATTTTTAAGATTTTTATGTTTGTATTCCATTTTTATTATTACCTTATAAAATCTTGTAACTCGGCTTTAGAAATACTTCAAAGATGAAATTGAAAGAAAGCATCTTCTTCAAAAACATACGACTTTAATTAATGACTATTCCATAAAAAAATTCATTTTCTTAAAATATTCACCCTGTGAAACAAAAAAAAAAAAAATACAGTTCGTCCTAAGGAAAATATATTTACAGAGAATTGTGTCAGCAGTTTTTATCTCAACTAAGGACTTTTAACTGAAGATATATTTGTTGTTTACAGTTTACTGAAAACTACTAGTTTCCTGAAATGACAAATGACATTTTACACTGTCGTTCAGTTCAGTTTCAATTGTTCATTTCGTTCTTAAATTGAGATGTATTGGCGATTTGAACAACTAGCATACGAGTGCTTTACTTACGCTACAATTGAATTATGTTGCAAATAGGTAATTTATATCATGTTAACTTTCAGTAACTGCTTGTTTAAGGTCAATATCATTAATCATTTAATTTTGTTCAAAGTTCTACTGATCAAAACGAATACATTAATTATTGTTTGCAAGGATTTTTTCTCTTTTGTTACTTGTCAAATAGAAGCTTAAGTTTCGTGCTGTTGTTTTTATTTTTATTTCAATTTCAAAATGGACACTTGTTTCATTATAATTAATTACAGTAAATTGTGTTAAATTGCTGTTTTTAAAATCATTTATATTATTTTTTAGGTTTTAAGTAACTTAAGATAATTTATAATAAAATTAAAATTTTATTTTTACAAAAAATTTAGACCACTTTTAGTCAAATATATTTAATATTTTACAATAATAATCGTATATTTCTTCTATTTTTAAATACAGTTGACAAATATGCTATTGAATTTTCAGTTTTTTATATTAGAATATTTTTAAAAGGGCACGTCAGAATACTTTGTAGGTTTTGTTAAATCAACAAAGATTGAAAAATAAAAATTAATGTTTTTTTGTATGTTTATCTTTACTGGTTGTAGCTTATTTATATAAAAAATATGCATCGCAGTTTTCAAAAATATCGGAAGTCAAACTCAATGATTATACCATAAATTTTTCCCTATTAATGTTAAGACAAAAAATATTTTAATACACAAGTTACTTCTAATTGAAATGTGCATCCAATGAGTTCATTTTATTGATATATGACGATCCTATCACAACATTCAGGTAAATTAAAATATCTTTCTCTAAGCAGTTTACAGAATGCCATGCAAAATAAAACAAATAACTTAAATTTAAGTGATATTGTCTTAGTTTTTTAATTTATGTATTTCTTTGTGATTTTGTCTTTAAATATAAAATTTAATTAAATCATTTATTTGAGTTTTTTATATTCCTATAAAATATATTTATGATTTTTAGGCTACAAATTACAATTAATATTTATATAGGGAGGGGGTCTGCTTAATTTTTCATACCGAATTCATTTTATTTCGAAGTAAGTCTTTATTATTTTAATCTTCTTCGCATTTAAATAACAATAAAAATGACTAAATGTTAAGTAGTTATTTGTTTTATTTTACATGGCACTCTGTTAACTGCTTAAAGATAAAAAATTTAATTTACCTCCATCTCGTGACTAGATCGTCACATATTATTAGAAAAATGCTTATAAGATACACATTTTAATTCTGTACAACTTTTGTATTTAAATATTTCCCCTAACACTTACTGGGAAAATTTTATGGCGTAATAACAATTTTACAATTGAATTTCCTATTATAATATTGATTAATAACATAATTCAATTATTTATTTTAATATTCTTCTAACAATCGAATAACTTCAAAGTGAGCTAATGTATTAATTTTGAATAATTATATTTGAATGATAATATTATATTATAGTATAATGAAGGTGAGAATTGCATCTAAAATTGAGATATATAACATCAATATTCAATATTCACAATATTGTAATAACTCATACATATAATTAATACACACGAATAGACTAAATACATATGCAGCATCCACCATTACGTATCGGCACTAAATCGATTGGTGTCGATTATCACGTGTGTAACTAATTTACAATGACAATTAACTGCGCATAGTGTGTGTATCATCATCATCATCATCATCATCA